>OY728119.1:1352386253-1352678753 GCA_963277665.1 Viscum album
CGCCAAAATGAATTTTTCATGTTCTGAACAGTGAAGTATGGAAAATATATTTTCAATGGTACCGATCCATTTTTCAGCAACAAGTGGATCAAAAGACCCACTAAAAATAGGTGGATGTTGCCTCGTGAAGGACTCAATAGAATATTGTTCCTTTCTATGCTCATTTGGAAGTCCATAATGATTCATAACTTGTGTAAGTATAAAAATAAGATTTTGAACTACATTTCTAATAACATTTGGTTGTTCATAAGGACAATCATTGCATTGACCAGCGCATTGATCATTAACGTGGTTCCTTTGGGTTCCAGCCATTATCTAAAACCCAAAAATAATAGCGTGAGAGGCAAAAATCATACTAGGAAAACAACATAATCAAGGGGAGTACCTTCAATCTCTAACATCATAGGTTTAATCCTAGGTTATTCATGATCGTTATCATAATTCTAGGACTGTAACCTATACTTTTACTTATCCTTATGGACATCCCTAGACATACATTTGAAATATCTCTAGGGATCTCACTAAGGATTCTGCATCCTAGTTTCCAAAGGTTAACTAAACCTTTCATCAGATAGAAACTGTAGTGGTATGGAATTATTTCCAGTGGAATAGAATTGATACCTATCAGATCACTCCATGGGAGGCTACACCCCCTAGGTGGGACATGCCACCATCCCCAGTGGCAGCCATTTCCTCATGAAACCCTTGGGTGGAGAGCCATGCTTCATCCAACGCTCACATGTGAGAGTTCCCAAGGATCAGATTCATTCCTACCTCCTTTCATTTGATACCAAATGTAGATACCCAAAGCTTGAAGTACAAGGACATTACATTAATTTTATGTAATACTTAATACAAAAAAAGACACCCAAGGACCGTAATAGTTTAGTGAATTTGGAAATTCGAAATGAAATATTCTAATCGTGGTTAAATGTAACGCCCCAACCCCAATTACCCAGAGTCGGTGCATTATTACATAACGTTGGCATGATCACAAGAAAGATCAAATCTCGAAAGACCGATTGGTTTAGTAGCCTTGGAAACACTAGATATATTCATAACTCTTACATTACATCATAAAAATGAAAACTACAACAACATATTTTCTTCATAGTCCACACTCATATCCCCACATACTATCCCTACAGGTCATTCATAAATTACTTCTTCACATCCTGGAAAAAATAAAACATTGAAAAGGGGTGAGCTCAAATGCCCAGTAAGGATAACAATATAGCAGAAACTTTCATAAATAATAATAAACATTTAAGGCAATGTATAACTAAAAAAAAATCCTTTTAAACTTGAACTTCAACATAGTATGGCAAAAATAAAATGAAATAATGCCATTTACTTATTCACATGGATATTCTACTAATCTAATAATCACATGCAATATCAATAACCACTTTCATAATGATGGAATGCATAATGCCAGACTATCATAACCACATAGCCAAGGCATCATGCCAAGACTACAAATAAGATTTTGCCAAGGCCTTGTGCCAAGACACTAGTTTGTCTCATGAGACCTACCGATGCATCGAGGAGCTATAGCGGGCTCCACCCGTCACATATTAAGTCCAATGCATTCCCATATGAAAAGGTTTAAACATAACATAAACATTCGTATTAAAACTAGCATACGAAATGTAAATACTTCATCCATAAACCATGAATGGTATAAAAATAACACATCCACAGTCAAACATATCCCAAAACCTTCAATACAATATAGAGGTTTTGTATCATAACAAATCAACTTCAAATAAGCGTAAAATCCATCAAAGGATGTTGACATAGATGAAATCAAAACTCTTTTTAGAGAAATATCTATTTTTCTTTTGAAATCATTTAAGAGTCATATATTTTTAAAATATAACATTTTATTTGAAAACATTCTTATAATCTTGTAAGGGAAGCTTCAATGATTTTATAACGGTGGAAAATAGCCGTACTCTCTATATAAGTTAAAAAACATTCTTACCTTAATTCTTTCGAAAAGTTTAAAAAGCACTTTGTTTGGAAAACGACAGAAAGATTCCTTTATAAACCACTTATAAAAGTCAACAAGGGTATAAATGACTTTAACCCATATTCTAGTAAATACTAAAAATGTTTTGAAATACATTTTTAAGAAACATGGATGTGGATGATAAAGAGATCCCAGTAGATTATTACGTATAAACAACCTCGAATAATGAAGAGATTGCAAAGTAAACCCTTACCTTGTATTTTCATTGGTTGAGGGTAGGTTAACCTCCTATATAATTGTGAAATAATTGTTATTAAAATATACAAGAATCATATATATTAATATGATATCATATATGATCTTTTAACACTGCTTTGTTCATAATATCTTAGTATTATCGTCGTTTTGGGTGTTAACTTACTCATTTTCTTGGATATGTTTTGTTACGTAAGCCATGTTTTTCATGGATAGGTTGTATCTTATTCATATCTAGAATGATATCAAGTCCTTAAACATTATTTTTAAATCATAAAATGATAATTATACTTGAATGGATACGATGGAGAATGAATCTCATCGCGTTCGTGGAGACGGTAGTCCGTACGTACGCACGAGCGACAATATCATTATTTTGATATTAAAATAATATATAATTGTATGGTATATCATATATACAGAATATTTATAATGTTATATTTATTATTTACATGAATTATAAATCATTATTATACCCATCCAAATAATAATATATTGAATAACAATTACACCACGATGTGGAGACGGTAAGCCGTACGTACGCACATATGGTGACATGTCATTAAAAGGATGGATACAATACTGAATATGGTTGTACCATATTTATAATAATATTACAGTATATAGGAGGTACTGGATTAATTATTTTAGAATGAAAAAAACAAAGAAAGAAGAAGTTGAAGAAGAAATGAATTTGAAAAAGGGTGGTGAAAACATTACCTCTTCTTCGGGTTCTTCCTTTTGATTTGATCAAAAGGGATCCATAGGTTGGCTTTATGACTAAATGAGGGACTCTAGGATTTAGTGATGGAATTTGAGAGAGTATTTGGGCAGGGGTTGGCCGAACCAAAAGGCTTTGAAGGTGTGAATTAATGAGAAGGGAGAGTTCCCTTTTTTAAGAGGGGCGAGGGGCACCTTTGGAAAAGCTAGAAATATTATTTTATAATAAATTTATATTCGGTTTATAATGGCTCAAAAGTATATTATTTAAAGGTTAAGGTGGGGATGGGTCGAAAACCACTCAACCAATAGAATTTAGACAGGTTTGGGTCATTATATTAACCTTATCCTTTAGTTTTAACTCTTAGTTAATTAGTTTGACACTTACCATGTCACTATGTATTTTTATATTATATAGTTAATAAAATTACTATATACATCCAAGAGACCCCAAAGTTGTCCATTAATGATACACCTATCATGATATAAGTCTCTTGGCCAAACCTTAGATTTTTAGGAATTTAATATCAATTAATAATATAATATTTGTTTTAAAAACTCTTTTATGTCAATTTTGACACTATTCAATAGTTGATTTTTGTAAAAATCATAAAAGAATTATTACTTCTAAAAAAGTTAATTAAATCAGTCCTAACATGTCATATTAACCTAGAAAATTAGTTTAATTCATAAAAATACTCAAATTGTATTTATTTGGGTATTTATAATATCAATTATTTTAATTTTTCACTATTATAGTAATTACTGCATCATCATTGTGTCATAAATAAATTAAATTATTTAATGTCTAAAATTACAAAATAAAATATAATTATGTACTAAATCCTTTTATCTTTCTAATTAATATTTATAGTTGAAAATCCAACATATATAACCCTATATAAAAATTGTTTTTCTAAAGGATAAATGCTTATGTCATTTTTGTATTTATTTTAACTTAATTAAAATAAAGTGTCCCCATCACCTACAAGTGGCTCCAAGGGGTCCCAAAATCGACCCAAATATGACCATGGTCGGACATGTATCCACCAATAAGGTTAGGACACGTTTTAGGGTAATTTAGTATTATTATAATATTATTTTTTAACCCTTATTTATCGGATTTACCCTTTAACCATGATAAATAAAATATTTACCGAAGTAATTATTCAAAATGTCTAAAAATAAAAGTTACCTATTTACACAATTTAGACATCCCAATTACAAATATGGAATCCATTTTTCCAAATTCAAAACACAGAAGTGGCATAAATTAATTTAAAATTAATTCCCGCTGTCAAAACAAAAAGCGTGTTTTTAAGATATAATAACTATCAAAAGATTGATACTTGTTTATGTCTGGTTTAATTGTGAAATTATGTCCAATGACCAACATTGTATTAAATGGTAAAAATATATTCTAAATATAATTTAAAACCACTCAAATTCATAATTTATCACTATTAATTATTTTGATTAAAAAAATTGTTTTTAATTAAAATTTACTAATTTTCACTATTCATGAAAATATTAAAGTTATCCAAAAAGTACCAAAATTTCACCTAAGGATAAATTTGATACTCTGAATCCAAAAATGAAGTCCATTTTGAGAGATAAAATTTCTAAAATTTCAAAAAGTAGGTATTACTATTTATAACGGCTAATTTGATTGGTTGTGGTGTGTGTTAGAACTCGATGTTGCGTACAACACACGCTATTGCATTATTCAAAGAGAAGCGTACCGTAGAAGCTTGGGGTGTTACAATCTCTCCTCCTTCAAATAATTTCGTCCTCAAAATTTCTAGAATACCACCGCATGAAAAGACTTGGGTGGTTCTTCATCATAAATTCCTCGGGTTCCCACGTTGCCTCTTTCATCTTATGGTTTCTCCACAAAACTTTTACCAGACACGTCATCCGGTTTCTTAGTACTTGTTCTCTCATATCAAGAATCCTGACAGGATCTTCGCAATAAGACAGATCGGGTTCCAGTTCTAATTCCTCATAGGTGAGTACATGCGTTGGGTCAGGCATGTATTTCCTCAACAGAGATACGTGGAACACATCGTGAACTTTGGAGAGACTTGGTGGCATTTCCAATCGGTAAGCTACAGTCCCAATTCGTTCTAGAATTTCGAAAGGTCCGATGTACCTGGGACTCAATTTACCTTTCTTACCAAAAGGTATGACTCCCTTCCATGGAGATACCTTCAGGAAAACATGATCACCAACTTGAAATTCCAAATCCTTCCTTCGATTATCGGCATAGCTCTTCTGTCTACTTTGAGCTGCTTTGATGTGATTTTGGATTAACTTCACCTTTTCCATCGTTTCATCCACTAGTTCTAGGTCTACAAGTTTTCTTTCACCAACATCATCCCAATAGGTTGGTGTGCGACATCTCTTTCCATATAACACTTCATATGGTGCCATCTAAATACTCGAATGGAAGCTATTGTTGTAGGAAAATTCTACCAGAGGTAAATATTGATCCCACATACCCGGAAAGTCAAGTGAGAAAGATCTCAACATGTCTTCTAAGGTTTTAATAGTCCGTCCTGATTGTCCATATGTTTGAGGGTGGTAGGAAGTGCTCAAATGAAGTTCAGTATCCTGGGATTTCTGAAGTCTCTTCCAGAATCTTGAAGTAAAATGGGGATCAAAATCAGAAACAATCGATAGGGGTACTCCATGAAGTCTCACAACTTCATTAATATATAGTCTTGCTAGACGTTCCAGTGGTAGAACTTCTCTTATAGAAAGGAAATGTGCTGACTTGGTAAGACGATCAACAATAACCCATATTGCATCGTTCCTTCTAGGATTCTCTGGTAGCCTCATGACAAAGTCCATCGTAATATTGTCCCATTTCCGCTCCGGTTTGGGAAGAGGTTGCATGACTCCTCCAGGTTGTTGCCTTCCAGCTTTCACTTGTTGACAAACCATATATCTTGACACAAAATTGGAAATCTCCCTCTTCATGTTGTCCCACCAAAAATGTTCCTTCAAATATCTATACATTTTGGTGCTCCCAAGGTGTATAAAGAAATTAGAACTATGTGCATAGTCCAGCAATTCCCTTTTTAGATCAGGTATATCAGGAACACAAAGTCTCTTCCCGAATTTCAAAATTCCATCTTCATACACAAAGTCTCTCAATCTCCCATCATCCACAGCTTTAATCTTCTTTTGAAATTCTTCATCATCGGTCTGAGAACTCTTAATCCTTTCTAGTAAAGATGGTTTGGCAACCATTTGAAAAAGAATTGATGTTTCACCTTCAATAGTTATTTCCATGTCCATCTTCACTAGATCCATGAAAATTGGATCCCTTTCAATTATCATCACGTTCAAAACTCCATGGTCTTTTCTGCTCAAAGCATCTTCCACCTTGTTTTCTTTCCCCAGGTGGTAGTGTATCTTACAATAATAATCCTTGAGTAATTCAAGTCATCTCCTTTGCCTCATATTGAGTTCTTTTTGTGAGAAAATATACTTCAAACTCTTGTGATCAGTATAAATCTCACATTTTTCACCATAGAGGTAGTGCCTCCATATCTTCAAAGAAAATATTACAGCTGCTAACTCGAGATCATGAGTAGGATATTTTTGTTCATGAATTTTCAACTGTCATGATGCATAGGCAATAACCCTATCATTCTGCATAAGGACACAACCAAGTCCTTTATTCGATGCATCACTATAAATAACGAACCCATCATTCCCCGATGGTAGAGTCAATATAGGAGCATTGACTAATCTTCTCTTCAGTTCTTCGAAACATTCTTCACACTCTTTTTTCCAAACAAATTTAACCCCTTTACGTGTGAGCTTTGTTAATGGGTTATCCAATCAGGCAAAATTCTGGACGAAACGTCGATAATAACCTGCCAAACCAATAAAACTGCGTACCTCAATTATACTCATAGGTGCTGGCCATTCTTGGATTGCCTTGGTCTTAGAAGGGTCAACAAAGATTCCATATTTAGAGAAAATATGGCCAAGAAAAGAAATCTCATGATGACAGAATTCACACTTGCTAAACTTCCCATATAATTCATGTCTTCTCAGAGTCTTTAGGATAATTTGCAAGTGATTTTCATGATCTTCGTAGCTTTTGGAGTATACCAAGATATCATCAATAAATACCACCACAAATTCATCAAGATATTCCTTGAAAACTCTATTCATCAGATCCATGAATATAGAGGGTGCATTAGTCAATACAAAAGGCATTACTGTAAACTCGTAATGCACGTACCTGGTTCGAAATGCTGTCTTTGGAAAGTCTTCCTTCTTCACACACAACTGATGGTATCCAGATCGAAGGTAAATCTTTGAAAAGAATTGAGCTCCATGTAGTTGGTCCAATAAATCATCAATGCGAGGTAGAGGATACTTGTTCTTTATTGTTATAGCATTGATCTCACTGTAGTCGATACATAACCTCATAGATCCATCTTTCTTTTTAACAAAGAGAACATGGGCTCCCCATGGAGAAACACTAGGGTGAATAAATCTTTTATTACTAAATTCCTCTAGTTGTTTCTTTAGTTCAACTAATTCTATAGTGGCCATTCTATAAGGGGTCTTTGATATAGGCCTTGATCCAGGAATTAAATCAATGGAAAACTCAACTTCTCGTTCTGGAGGATGTCCAGGTAAATCGTCCGGAAACACATCTACATATTCTTTCACAATAGGTACATCCTCTATTTGAACATTCATTTCCTCACCCATAGTCATTTCATTATATTCCTCCCCAATAATTGAATTTAGTTGATCTACTGGGGGTGGATCTAGATAAGAATTAGGTGGTGATGATTCTGCTCTAAAGATAAGGTGCTCCTTATCATCATCACCAAAAGTCGTAACCTCTTTCTTCTTATAATAAATCTTAGCATCATAGTCCAAAAGGCAATCCATACCGAGGATTATATCAAACTCAATCATAGGTATGACGATGAGATCAGCAGATAAAGAACATTTATGTTCTCTAATGGGGACTGATTCACAAAACTTCTTTACAATGATACTACCCTTAAGAGTTTTAACTGACAACTCCCTTGTTAAATCAAATTGGAAATATCTAATTTTCTTAGAAAACTGGGAAGATATGAAACAATGAGATGATCCGGAATCAAATAATGCATTTTCTAAACTTGAGGAAACCATTAAATTACCTGCCACCACATCTTTCGGAGCTTCTACCTCAGCAGTAGTGATAGCATAAGCTTGGCCTTGATCCCTTGGCCTTTTCTGAGGTCAGTTCCCCTGACGCTTAGGACATTCACTTGCAAAATGTCCCATATCCCTACAATTGTAGCACTGAACATTGGTAGCTTCCTTCATCCCTTTGCAATCACGAGCTTGGTGACCTTTTTCACTACACTTGTAACAGACACCAATTCCCTTCAAGCAAGTATCGGGGTGTTTCTTCCCACATTTAGCACAGGATGGATATTCAACCTTTCCCTTCTTCCCCTTATTTCCATTCCCAGATTGATCAGCAGATCTCTTCTTCTCTTGATTTTCTTTAAATTCATAAGACTTAGAGAATTCCTTTTCGGTCTTGATAGCACATGAGACAATGTCTTCGTACGATGAGAAGGATTGTGAGACTAATGCTCAATAGAGAAATGGTTTTAACCCATCAAAGAAATGATAAATCTTAATTCTTGGGTTACGTATATAATCTCTAGCATACCTTGCTAACCTTGTAAAGTTAGCCTCATACTTTGTGACATTCTCCTCCTCCTTTTGTCTCAGACTCAGAAATTGCCTTTCCATATCTGCTCGATGGTCGCGAGGAAAGTATTTTTCTAAAAATAGATCTTTGAACTCCCTCCATTCCATATTTGATACTTCATCATCTTCCTTCATGTTTTGAATAAATGACCACCATTGATCAACATCTCCAGTGAGGCGATAAACTTCCATGATAATGTTTTCCCTTTCACTACTCCCCAAAGCCTGAAATATTTTCTCTAGGGAATTTATCCATTGCTCAGCTACTAAGGGATTTGTACTCCCATTGAACGTTGGTGGTTGTTGCCTCATGAAGAGATCTAACATTTATCCTCCATGCTGCGGATCAGGGTGCTCCATACGGGTAAGGTTATTAGTCATAACCTGAGTGAGTTGTCCCAGTATGGTGATTAGCTGATCGGCACCAGTTGCATCACCAGCTCCACTATAATTATATTGAGTAGGAGGGAAATCCCTATATAGAGTGTGTGCATTGATACTGTTTCCATTTCTTCCACTAGGAACTATTTCTAAACAATGGCATAAACTAGATCAGTTTATGAATCAAAATACATAATCCCATACTTATGAAACACTTAACATAAATTGAACTATTTATGGATATAATCCATAATAATAAAAATTTTTTCTTTGAGGAAGTATATTCTCATAAACCCTTCATAATGATTTGTAAAGAAAATGAGAGTTATCCTAAGCATATCCCCCGGGAGTGTCATAACCAAGAGTGCAGCAAGGCCCGTTGTCGTGCACCAGTTCCCGTTCGAGTCTAGCTCAAAGCGGTGTTTTCGGGTTTTACCCCTAGGTACATCTGTGCCAGATCCACCTCTACCTGCTCGTATCCAGACAGGGATGTATTTCTCAGAAAACTCACAAAATCTCTACAATACCAAAATTCTATGAAGTTCTTCTATACTAATCCTCAAAATCCATCTTAAATCTATGTGATCTAATCAGAGTTTATCTAAATCTAGCTTCCAAGGTTTGTACTAAACTTCCTCTAATACCAATTGTAATGCCCCAACCCCAGTTACCCAGATTCAGTGCATTATTACATAACATTGTCATGATCACAAGAAAGATCAAATCTCAAAAGACCGATTGGTTTAGTATCCTTGGAAACACTAGATATATTCATAAGTCTTATATTACATCATAAAAATGAAAACTACAACAACATATTTTCTTCATAGTCCACACTCATATCCCCACATACTATCCCTACAGGTCATTCATAAATTACTTCTGCACATCCTGAGAAAAATAAAACATTGAAAAGGGGTGATCTCAAATTCCCAATAAGGATAACAATATAGCAGAAACTTTCATAAATAAGAATAAACATTTAAGGTAATGTATAACTAAAACAAAATCCTTTTAAACTTGAACTTCAACATAGTATGGCAAAAATAAAAAGAAATAATTCCATTTACTTATTCACACAGATATTCTACTAATCGAATAATCACATGCAATATCAATAACCACTTTCATAACGATGGAATGCATAATGCCAGACTATCATAACCACATAGCCAAGGCCTCGTGCCAAGACTACAAATAAGATTTTTCCAAGGACTTGTGCCAAGACACTAGTTTGTCTCATGAGACCTACCAATGCATCGAGGAGCTATAGCGGGCTCCACCCGTCACATATTAAGTCCAATGCATTCCCATATGAAAAGGTTTAAACATAACATAAACATTCGTATTAAAACTAGCATAAAAATGTAAATACTTCATCCATAAACCATGAATGGTATAAAAATAACACATCCACAGTCAAAAATATCACAAAACCTTCAACACAATATAGAAGTTTTGTATCATAACAAATAAACTCCAAATAAGCGTAAAATCCATCAAAGGATGTTGACATAGATGAAATCAAAACTCTTTTTAGAGAAATATCTCTTTATATTTTGAAATCATTTAAGAGTCATATATTTATAAAATATAACATTTTATTTGAAAATATTCTTATAATCTAGTAAGGGAAGATTCAACGATTTTATAACGGCAGAAAATAGCCGTACTCGATGTATAAGTTAGAAAAAACATTCTTACCTTAATTCTTTCAAAAAGGTTAAAAAGCACCTTGTTTGGAGAACGACGGAAAGATTCCTTTATAAACCACTTATAAAAGTCAACAAGGGTATAAATGACTTTTACCCATATTCTAGTACATAGTAAAATTTTTTTGAAATAAATTTTTAAGAAACATGGATATGGATGATAAAGAGATCCCAGTAGATTATTACGTATAAACAACCTCGAATAATGAAGAGATTGCAAAGTAAACCCTTACCTTGTACTTTTCCTTGGTTGAGGGTAGGTTAAACTCATGTATAATGGTGAAATAATTGTTATTAAATTATAAAAGAATCATATATATTAATATGATATCATATATGATCTTTTAACATTGCTTTGTTAATAATATCTTAGTATTATCGTCGTTTTGGGTGTTAACTTACTCATTTTCTTTGATATGTTTTGTTACATAAGCCATATTTTTCATGGATAGGATGTTTCTTATTAATATCCAGAATGATATCATGTCCTTAAACATTATTTTTAAATCATCAAATGATAATTATACTTGAATGGATATGATGGAGAATGAATCTCATCGCGTTCGTGGAGACGGTAGTCCGTACGTACGCACGAGCGACAATATCATTATTTTGATATTAAAACAATATATAATTGGATGGTATATAATATATAAAGAATCATTATCAAGTTATATTTATTATTTACATGAATTATAAATCATTATTATACCCATCCAAATAATAATATACTGAATAACAATTACACCACGACGTGGAGACGGTAAGCCGTACGTACGCACGTATGGTGACATGTCATTCAAATGATGGATAGAATACTGAATATGGTTGTACCATATTTATAATAATATTACAGTATATAGGAGATACTGTATTAATTATTTTATAATGATAAAAACAAATAAATAAGAATTTGAAGAAGAAATGAATTTGAAAAAGGGTGGTGAAAACATTACCTCTTCTTCGGGTTCTTCCTTTTGATTTGATCAAAATGGCTCCTTTGGTTGGCTTTATGACTAAATGAGGGCCTGTAGGATAAATTTAGGGAAGTTTAGAGAGTATTTGGGCAGGGTTTGGACAAACCAAAAGGCTTTGATGGTGTGAATTAATGAGAAGGGGGAGTTCCCTTTTATAAGAGGGGTGAGGGGCACCTTTGGAAAAGCTAGAAATATTATTTTATAATAAATTCATATTCGGTTTTTAATTGCTCCAAAAGTGTATTATTTATAGGTTAAGGTGGGGATGGGTCAAAAACCACTCAACCAATAGAATTAATACAGGTTTGGGTCATTATATTAACCTTATCTTTTAGTTTTAACTCTTAGTTAATTAGTTTGACACTTACCATGTCACTTTGTATTTTTATATTATATAGTTAATAAACTTACTATATACATCCAAGATACCCTAAAGTGGTCCATTAATGATACACCTATCATGATATAAGTCTATTTTCCTAATATTAGATTTTTAGGAATTTAATATCAATTAATAATATAATATTTGTTTTAAAAACTCTTTTATGTCAATTTTGACACTATTCAATAGTTGATTTTTTTAAAAATCATAAAATAATGATTACTTATAAAAAAGTTAATTAAATAAATCATAACATGTCTTGTTAACCTAGAAAATTATTTTAATTCATAAAAAGCCTCAAATTATATTTATTTGGGTATTTATAATATCAATTATTTTAATTTTTCACTATTATTGTAACTACTGCATCATCATTGTATCATAAATAAATTAAATTATTTAATGTCTAAAAATTATAAATAAAATATAATTATGTAGTAAATCCTTTTATATTTCTAATGAATATTTATAGTCGAAAATCCAACATATATAACCTTATGTAAAAATTGTTTTTCTAAAGGATATATGCTTATGTCATTTTTATATTTATTTTAACTTAATTAAAATAAAGTGTCCTCATCACCTGCAAGTGGATCCAAGGGGTCCCAAAATCAACCCAAAGATTCCCATGGTCGGAAATGTATCCACCAATAAGGTTAGGACACGTTTTAGTGTAATTTAGTATTATTATAATATTATTTTTTAACCCTTATTTACCGGATTTACCCTTTAACCATGGTAAATAAAATATTTACCGAAGTAATTATTCAAAATATCTAAAAATAAAAGTTACCTATTTACAAAATTTGGACATCCTGATTTACAAATATGGAATCCATTTTTCCAAATTCAAAACACAGTAGTGGCAGAAATTAATTTAAAATTAATTACCGCTATCAAAACAAAAAGCGTGTTTTTAAGATATAATAACTATCAAAAGATTGATACTTTTTTATGTCTGGTTTAATTGTGAAATTATGTCCAATGACCAAAATTGTATTAAATGGGAAAAATATATTCTAAATATACTTTAAAACCACTAAAATTCATAATTTATCACTATTAATTATTTTGATTAAAAAAATTGTTTTTAATTAAAATTTAGTAATTTTTACTGTTCATCAAAATATTAAAGTTATCCGAAAAGTACCAAAATTTCACCTAAGGATAAATTCGATACTCTAAATCCAAAAATGAAGTCCATTTTGAGAGATAAAATTTCTAAAATTTCAAAAAGTAGGTATTACTATTTATAACGGCTAGTTTGATTGGTTGTGGTGTGTGTTAGAACTCGATGTTGCGTACAACACACACTATTGCATTATTCAAAGAGAAGCGTATCGTAGAAGCTTGGGGTGTTACATTAAAGATCTTCGACATCTCCCATAAAGTTCTTCCCTTTTTTTATACCTAAAACCTTTATTTATATCTTGGGGAAAAGAAAACATAAAAAGGGTTAGCTCAAATGCTCAGTAAGGGTAAACATGGAGAACATCAAACAATCCATAAACATTTGAATGTAAAAACATGAACATAAAACATGAGTAATGACATAAATCATGGCATTAGATAAGGAATATATCAAAAAAGAAAATTAATCATGATAAAATAACATGAGAATAAAACATGTAATTGTGGAAAACCATTAAGAACATGATATTATTTCCATAGTAGCAAAGGCATTGCTGCCAAGACTATCATAGTGGACAAAGTCCATTACTGAACCAGGTTTACATGCCATTCCAGCCATGTATTACTGAACTTGATTTACTTGTCGTTTCAGACATGTCTATCTCATGAGATATAAATATTTACCCAATGCATTGGAGGGAGATATAGGTTCCACCCATTTCATATTAAAATCATTCTTATGTTTTCCACAAAACAATCATAAATATTTCATCATAACCCAAAGAATAAAATGGGTTTCATAAACATCATCCCTTAATAACATAATCCATATAAAACAAATGGATATCATTTCCTCATTAGAAAAATCAGATAATGTAATTAATAGAGACAATATACTTGAAACATAAACATACTAAATAATTTCATCTTATATGGAAAATAGTTTTGATAAAACACTTGAAATGAATTCTTGAGAAAATATCCTTTCTTCTTAAAAATCACTTTCTTTTCTCCAAATGCCATGAAATTTTAAAAGAAAATAATTTTGTTGAAAATAATCATCAAATATTTTGTAATAAGCTTCATGTGAATAAGGAATTATGAAACTGTAAAAATCCATTCACTCCGTATAAGTTAAAAAAACATTCTCCTTGTACTTTTGCCGAAAAAGTCAAAAAGTACCTTGTATGGTAAACAAAAGAAAGATTCCTTCCATACAATGTGCTAAAATTAAAAAAAGAGTAAAAATGACTTTAAACTTACATGGAAGAATAGTAAACACTTTATGAAATTATTTTTACAAAAAATGGACATGGATGATAAATATAACCCCAGTAAATACTGAAGAATAAACAATCTTGGATAAGAACAAGATTGGAATAATTATCCCCTACCTTATGTCCAATTTCTTCCGTATGTGTCCGAGACTCTTGTATAGTGAGTTTAACAATATTACTAACTTATAACAGAACCATAATAATATTTATGATATCATATATGATTCACTTATGACTTTATATTACCCTTCCATTTGTCAATTTCATGTTAAAGTAGCATTTTGGGTAAAATTGTTTCATTTATCATATGTGTTTTGACTTGTAATTATTCATATGAATAATTAGATCATGATTAATTACTTCCAGAATGTTAAACATGATTTATATATAATATATATTCAGAATATATATATAATAGATCAATAAATTGAATAAAATACACCGTTCATGGAGACGGTAGGCCGTACGTACGCATGAACGTTGTTTTCATTTCCTTTTTAAATTAAATGGAGGTTAATGAAATATATATATACATAAATCCAGTATCATTATTATTTAATATATTTCATGATTACTTATTATATATACTTTATAATCAATCTTGAATGGTTAACATGGAGAATAAATCTAATTGCATCGTGGAGACGGTAATCCGTACGTACGCACGAGCGATGATATCATTCTCATAATTATTGAATGCAATTGGAGTGGATGATATAATATCTCAGAATTAGTATTATGTTATAATAATAATATATATCTTTTATTTCCACCATTATACCCATCCAAGTAAGGTGGTGGTGGAAAAACATATTACACCATGGCATAGAGACGGTAAACCGTACGTACGCACGCGTAGTGATTTCATTTTTCGTAGGATGGATAGAAGGTGAAATAGGGTTTTTCATATTTATAAAAACATATAATTATATTAGTTATACTAATTTTATTACTTTATAATGAAACAACTAAAGAATATGAAGTATAAGAATAAAGAAACATGAAAGAATCGGTAGAAGAGAATACCTCTTCTTCGACGCACTTCCTTTGAACTTCTTATTAAAGGACTAGATTTGGTCTTTTGAGAAGCCCAGAATCTCCAAGATGTTACTAGGGAAGTTTATAAGATTAATTGGAAGGGGTTTTCCGAGCTTGAAGGCTCAAAATGGTGTGAGGAGAAGAAGGATGAGGTGCCCTTTTATAAGTTAAGAGAAGAGAACTTTTGGAAACCTCAAAAATATTAGTTAAAAATAAAATCAAACACCACTTAAAAATATTAAAAAATGACTCAATTCAAATATGAGATAATATAGAGTTGTAATATCATCAACCAATAAAATTTAGATATGTTTTATATTTATTTTAAACTTTATCATTTTTATTAATCCTTATTTAATCTATTTAATTTTATTTGTGGTAATAATATTTTAATTTTTATATTGTTATAAATACTTACTTATGTGTTGTGAATTTTACATAATTAGATAAATTATTAAATTTTAGACCATATAATTTTCAATTTTTAATTTTTAAATATGTTTTTGATTTTCAAACAATTTAATAATATGTTATTTTTATAAAATATCAATAGTGTCAATTTTGACACTATTCAATTATTTAAATTTAAAAAAAATACACATGGAAGATATATTCAAACCAAAATATTTAATATATTTCTAAAAAGTCATATTCATCTAAAAAATTCATGGATTACATTAATTTTTTCATATAGTATTTATTTTAATGTTTTTAAAACCATTTATTTTATATTTCTCTTAATAAAATAATTATTACAACATTTATGAATAATTATTTAATATACTTATCTGTTGCAAAAAAATAAAAAATAAAATACTATGATAAAGTTAAATCTAATATATTTCATAAGAATACTTTTACTCAAATTTATCATCTTAAAATCCCACCATTTAAATTGTTATATTTATTAAATTATGAAGGTGACAACTTTGACATCTTTTAAAATAAATTAATATAAGTGTTATAATCGCTTTTATAAGGATCTAAATGGCCCAAAATTCTACCATTGGATTATTATGGTTTAGATATACACGACCAATAAGTTTTGGTCAGGTTTTTGGGCCTTTTATGGGTATTATTATTTGAATAAATACTATATAATTGAATTTTTCACTAAATAAATAATTTTTGCATCATTAATATATAAGCAATTTAGGTAATTAAATATTTATTAAAAATTAAAAATAAATTACCATAATAAAAAAACATTTTAGCTTTCAAATGAGTATTTTTAATATAATTTATATTTTATATAACCTTATATTAAAAATACTTTAATTAATAAAGTTTGAGTGAGACAGATTTCACTTTCTTTAAATAAAATAAATTAATGGACTTAATCACATCCAAGTGGGTTCCAATAGATTCCATTTCGGCGCAAATATGTTTTAGAGAGAAATATAATCATCCAATTATATTAAGAAAAGTGTTAGGGTAATTTTATAATTTTATTTTTACCCTTAATTATCTAATTTACCTTTAACTGCGGTAAATAAAATTTACCATAGTTACTATTCATAGTGCCTAAAAATAAAAAGTAGCCTATTAAAATAATTTGGACCTACTGATTCCAAATATGGAATCAATTTTTCAAAATTAAAAATATAGAATTTGCAGTATTTAATTTAAAATTAATCCTACTGTTGAGAAAACAGGTTTTAAAAGGTAAAACATTGCAAAAGATTGAAATGTTTTTACCTATGAATTCAATATAAAATTAATGATAATGACTTACATTATATTAAATGGTAAAAATATATTCTATTTATACTTTAAAACCATTTCAATATTTTAATTTAACCATAAAAATTATCTTAATGAAAAAAGTTGTTTTTAATTATAATTTAGCGTGTTTTTACTATTCATTGATATATGAAAGTTAACAGAAAAATATTAAAAAATTATCCAAAGTTAAATTTTATATATTCATTTTAATTAATTAGTTTATTTCATAAAATTGAACTCATAAACATGTCAAAAACTAGATTTAATGTGGGTGCGCCATCAAAAGGTGGCAAAACTTCATTTTTTAAAAAATACTTATTTTACCCGAAAAAATTATTTTGTTCTCATACCATGTTCTAGAATATGTGTAAGATGAATGATAATGTTATAAAATTAAAAATGTGGTTAATAATATTCATAATAGCTAGTTCATAATAATATTATAACAATATAACGTTGTTTAGTGAAGCTCAATATTGCGCACAACACAAGCTATTGAGATGGACACTCTTGCATGCAACACAAGCCAAGAATAGTGTTTGCAAATACTACAAGATAATATGGTGTTTCATATAGCTCAATCTAATATTGGTGTATCTTACAACACAAGACATAAAATAAATTAAAAATAATATTTCTCATAAAATCTCGGGGTGTTACAGTCTCTTCCTTTTACCTTCTTTTATACTAGTAGAAATAACACCCTCTGAGATGTTTCAATTTACCACATTCAAGGATGGTGGGATTTCCATTTCTGTTATCATTATCAATTATGGTCATAAATCCATTCTTGTTATGGTTGAACAAAATTATTATATATGTAATATAACCTATGTAATGTTATGTAATCCCTTTGTAAAAATGGTGTTGAGTTATAAAAAAAGTTCTTTGTAATCAAAACCCACAAATTAACTGAAACAATTATCATTAAAGTTCTATATAATAATTCATCCTCATGCCATGTATCAAAATTATATAAATGAACACTAACACCTATAAATGATCATAAATAATATTTGAATTCAATTCTGGAGATTTACATCCATTCCACAAGAACTCCATTACTTAAGAACAAGTGAACCGATTCTGAAAATAAAGAAAACAAACACTACGGAACAACGAAATTCAATATAATAACTTATCAATAAGGAAATAAATGAACTAAAAAGAGTTATGATAAAATAAATACATGTGTAATAAGTTCTAAAATAATTTATTAATAAGTCTAATTTAATATTATAGGACCTTAAGTTCAAGAGCAGAACACATTCAGACTTAAGGTAAGGGGTTTCTTTATCTCACTTCAATTTTTGTGAGGTTTCCCATATTCACTACTAATACTTGTAAATGGTGTATGTATAATTCCCATTGATGTAACATATCATGAATATATTTATTTTCATGGTATTAAATGTATCATATTAATATTATTAACTTTGGGGCATAAGAATCGATTGATTACAAAGTGGAAAGAGTTTTTTCCACCTGAACCTCCATTTTCATTCGGGTTACATTTATTATCTAATTACCTCAATGAAGCTCTTGTGTATTTTTATATACTCCTCATAAATTTATGTGTGAGTATTATATATATGTTTAATAACCATAATCATTCCTTATTTTATGGATAGTTACATGTTTTAAAAGAAATATTCAAAATTGTTTCCGAAATACAAACCCAATTCAAGGGATATTTTTAAATTCTTATGCGTTTTCAAGTTTAATAAAAAATTTGTTCTAAGACACCATGAGTTTTATAAAAACACTAATTTTACCATGAAAAATGATCTTGGATCATATATTTATTTATGAGAACAATTTTTCCATTCCACATTAAAAATAACTTTAATACTTTCCTTATAATGCTCTAAAATGTTTTATTTATAAAGAATTTTAAAAACTATTTTTACATGATTTCACTTCAGTGAGACATAATTTATGCCTAAAATATAATTTCAAAGTCCTAGTATTTTATTTTATGGGATATTCATGTTTAATATATGATTTCATGGAAAATATAAATGATTTTCCAAAAGGAATCTTCTTTTAATGGTAAAAAGGATTTTTATCATCTCTCATTACCTTTTTTGAGATATATTCTTTGTTCAACACTTATTTATTTCTTGTGGAGTATGTACATCCCTTTGGTATAACATATAAAGAGTCTCCTTTTTCACATGATATTCTAAGGGATTATGGTTTGAATGTTTCAAGGTGGTATGGGACACTTTGGAATGTTTAAGGATTATTTCTTCAAGAATTTTTCAATGGTCTCATTTATAAATATATTAGTCTATGTCATCAACCATTGTTGAATGTTGTACATAATTGAGATTTATCTAGTACGATATCATCTACAATATTTTGTTTAAGTTTTTCTGGATATTCATTCTTTGGATGTTCTAATTTGATATCATTCACCATATTTTCCGAATGGTTAGTGTTTTTGTTCAATGATAGGGGAATGTTATTTATATTTCATATGTTAGTTTTAATATTAATGTATAAGTGGATTTTGTTCACCCATTTCATATGAGGAATTAATTGGACATATTAAGTGTCGGGTGGGGCTCACTATATCCCCTTGGTGCATTAGTAGGTCTCATGAGACAACCTACGGTCTTGGCACATGGTCTTGACAAAATGATATTTTATGGTCTTGGCACGAGGCCTTGACGGTATGGTTATGTTGTCCCTCATTATGCATTTACTCATTATGAAAATAGAATTTATGGTTCAAGGGGTTATTTGACAAGTATAATACATGTGATTATGTTTATTAATGGCATTACATACTTACCTCTTATTCCTTCCATAATGTGATCAAGTTTTTGTTAAAGGAACATGTTTTTATGTATTCAACATGCCTAATGTTTATGTTATGATATCGTCCCCTATATTGCTAACCCTTATTGAGTGTTTGATCTCACACCTTTAATTTTTTTTCCTTACTCAACTTAAGAATAATAGATCATTTATTGATTTTTCAATGATGCAGTTTATTAGCTTTTTTATGTATCATTTTTTGTTTCATTTCAAAATGTAAAATGGGTTCCATGTATGTATCTTGTTTCTTCAAGACTAATAAACTGATCATTTCTTCATGATGATTATTTATTTTTTATACACCAATGTAAACAAATAAGGCACTGGATCTAGGAAACTATGGTTAGGTCCTTACAGTTGGTATCAAAGGAAGTTTAGTAGAAACCTTGGAAACTAGATTTAGAAAATGTAGGTTAAAGAATAAATTAATAATATGGTCTTTGAGGATAAAAAAACAAGAACATACTATAATTTTGGTAAGTGATATATTATGTGGATCTTTTTAGATAATACATCACTGTTTGAATACAAACAAGTAGAGGTGGCTCTGGCACAAATGTATTTAAGAGTGAAAACTCTAACGAGAAGTTTCGGGCTTGACCCGGGGTATCCTAGTACATGACAAAGGGTCTTTCTACACTCTTGGATTGTCACTCCTGAGGGATATTCATAGGATAATTCACATTTTATTTAAACACCATTTTGAGGGATTTATGTCCCCAAAGTAACCAAAGTATATAGTTCTAGAATTTACGATATATAAATTTATGTTATGTGTTATATCATGTTTAGAGTTATAGAGAGTTCATAATTTTATGAGCTAATATAAAATAAAGAATTGATTAGATATGGAATCTAGAAGAAGGAATGAGAACTTCACCAATGCATGGGATGTGAAGAGTAAGAAGGATCATATATCTAATGGTCTTAAGTCATCATTTCAAAGGAATATTATCTCCCATGTATCCACATCGTATTATGAAATAATATCATGTGTTAACAAGGTATGTAAAGACTTCTCTGAGTACTATGGATTTGAAGGGAAGCAAAATAATAAAAGGATGGCAGAGAGATACATGGATAAAGGGAAGAAGGGAAAGAATTGTTTTCTCACATGTGACAACTGTGGAATGAATCACCCCAGTAAATTCTTGACAGGAATGAGTGTTTTCTACATGTGTGGAGAAAAATGACACTGAGTTCATGATTTCAAGGGTAAGAAAATGGTTTCCAATGTTCAATGATTCAATTACAAGGAGATGTGACACTATGCGAATCAATGTCCCAATCGTCAAAAAAATATACCCCAAATGATGATTATGGATAATGAGCAAGTTATGATGCTACTGTAAATGAAGTAGAATGATTAATATTCCTAGTCAAGAATCATTCCATTGGTATATTTTGTCAGAAATGTAATGGTTGTATGAATTATGAGATATATAAAAATTGTATTGTAGTACTCTTTCATTAAGGATTTGAGGTATTTTGGTGAATGGTGCAAAGGGAAAGTGATTCAGTGGAAAGTTAAACTTTTTAGAAAAAAACATGATTGAGGGAAAGACAACCCTTTAGATATATTTGATGTTGAGATAATGATAAAGAAATGATTGATTCAGATAAGTATTGACTACCTTGGAACTGATTATTGACTTTTTGAGAAGTGGTCTATGTTATCATCAATAAAGTTCACATCACTTTTGGATTTAAGAAATATATCCAATAACATGTATCTTTCTTAAGGAATATGGGACAATACATGTTTCCAATATGGTTTTTACAGTAATTCAAGTTATTATGATATTTCTGGAGGATACATGATGAAGTTTTTCACATGTTTTGAATGTAAAATTTAGTGTTACTTCTTGTTGATTAAGGGTTTATGATAAGTTCATCTTGGAAATTTAGAGGAATTTATTATAATGTGTTGAATCATTATATTTTGGAATTTTTTAACCATTTATGAAATGGTTTAAGTTGATCAATTTATGAGCTTTGATAGGTTAATGTATTGCTTCACGAAATGGCATAACCCATACTATGTGATGAGGTATAAATAGTTAAACTACAATAAAAGGATGAGTTTATAAGTAGAAATGTATATTTGTACTCTTATAGTGTGGAAAAATTACCCGAATCAAGAGAAATAGTATTAAATAAAATGTTTTACTATTATAATTATCATTGATAATTTAGATGAATTTATTTTATTTTAGTTTATAGTTTTGTATTAATCAACATTCATCTGAACATGTCCTCTATCATGTTCCATCAGAACATGATAGTTTGATTTTTCTTCCATGTCCAGTTTTTTTCTTCCAACTAATGTCACCTCATTCGGAAGCATACTTTTCGGGGTGACCACCTCTTCTCTAATAAACATTTTTTCAGAGGATAGTTTATTAGCCCTACTTCCGATGTGGGTTTCTATAAGGTATTTTTAAGTATCAACCATTAACTTTTGAAGTTCCATTTCAAATTTCAAGGACGAAATTTTTGCAATGAGGGGATAATGTAACACACCAGTAATTTACAAATAGATTTATTATTGAATGCATGGATCAATGAGTCTCTAAAAACACCACTTTTTTATAACCTAGAAAAGTAAACATATGTTTTTCACTTCTGTGGAATAAGTAAATAGAGGTTTTAAAACCGTTTTTTTTAAATAAATTATTATTTTTATTAAATATTAAATTATTCATATATAAAATAAATTAAAAAAATGGACTTCATTTTTGGATTCTACACGTTGAAAATTTTTTTGGGGTGATTTTTTGGAATTTTTATTTGAAATATTTGATTTTTTTTATGAATAGTGAAATGCAATAATTTGCAAAATAAGCTAAATACACTAATTATAGATTCATATATGATGTTATTCTGATGTAAGGCCAATTGATTCAAATTCACATGATAAAATTACTATTCTTGTTCATGGAAGACTCTCTATTTCTTTTCTTGTGAAGAAATAATAAATTACTGAATAAAAAATTGAGAAATCCCATCTCCCCACCACTATAAAAACCCCCCATCACTCCCTCTTCTCTTCACTCCTATCATGCCTTATTCCCTCTCCAAATTCTTTCCAAATATCCTCCCAACCTCCTATCCCACGTCTAGAAAGCCTTGTTCTCATAAAAATACCAAAACATCTCCCTTAAAGAGGCTCTCAAGAAAGTTTGGTTCAAGAAGTAAATTCCTCTTTTCAATTCTTTGTCATTCCTTTCAAGTTCATTGGTTTTATTTTTCTATTATTACCTCTACTTATCCAAATTTTTTAATTAATCTAGTACCTTACATGTACTATAATTTTTTCATGATAGTGTAACAAGTTATCATCACCTCTTCCATTTACCTCGTTTTATATTAGTAGCAAGAGGACCATCCGAGAAGTGTCAATTTACGACATTCAAGGACGATGGGCTGTCGATTTCTATTATCATTATCAATTATGGTTATGAAACCATTATTGTTATGGTGGAACCAGATTATTATATATTTATTTTACTGTATTTAAGGTTTTTTAATCCCTTTTTTCAAATTTTATTAAGATATAAAGAAAAATGAGTTCATTGTAATCAAAACCCACAAATTAACTGAAATGGTTATCATTAAAGTTATATATAATAATTCATTCTCATGACATGTAACCAAATTATATAAATGACCACTAACACCTATATAAGATCATAAATAACATTCTAATTCAATTATGAAGATTTACATCCATTCCACATGAACTCCATTACTTAAGAACTAGTGAACCAATTATGAAAATAAAGAAAACGAACACTACGGAATAATGAAATTCAATATAATAACTTATCAAGAACGGAATAAATGAACTATATAGAGTTATGATAAACTAAATACATGTCTAATTTTTTTTGATATAAGTTATTAATATGTCTAATTTCATATTCCTGGACCTTATGTTCAAGAGCAGAACACATTCGGACTTAAGGTAAGGGGTTTCTTTATCTCACTTCCATTTTTGTAAGGCTTCTCGTATTCACTACTAATATTTGTGAATGATTTATGTATAATTACCATTGATGTAACATATCATGAATATATTTATTTTCATGGTATTCAATGTACCATTTTAATATTATTTATTTTGGGTTATGCGAATTGATGGATTACAAAGTGGTAAGGGTTTATCCACCTGATCCTCCATTTTCATTCTGGTTACTTTTATTGTCTAATTACCTCAATGAAACTATTGTGTATTATTATGTAGTCCTAATAAATTCTGTGTGAGTGTTATACATATTTTCACCAAAAATAATAATTCCTAATTTTATGGAGAGTTACATGTTTTAAAAGAAACGTTCAAAATTGTTTTCGAAATACAAACCCGATTCAAGGGATATTTTCAAATTCTTACCCGTTTTCAAGTGTACTCAAAAATCTGTTTTAAGCCACCATTTATATTATAAAAAAACTCATTTTATCATGAAAAATAATCTCGAATCATTTCTTGATTTAAGAGAACACATTTTCTTTTCCACTTTAAAATTGCCTTTAATACTTTCCTTAAAATGATCTAAAATGTTTTATTTATATAGAATCTTAAAAACGCTTTTTACATGAATTCACTTCAGTGGGACATAATTTATGCCTAAAATATAATTTCAATGTCCTAGTATTTTATTTTATGATATATTCATGTTTAAAATATGATTTCATGGCCAATATAAATGATTTACCCAAAGGAATCTTCTTTTAAAGGTAAAAATTATTTTTCTCATCTCTCATTAACTTTTTTGAGATATATTACTTGTTCACCACTTATTTATTTCTTTCAGTGTATGTACTTCCCTTTGGTATATCATATGAAGAGTCCCCTTTTTCTCATAATATTCTACGGGATTATGATTTGAATGTTTGAAGGTGGTATGGGACACTTTGGAATGTTTAAGGATTATTTTTCAAGAATTAGTTAATTGTCTCATTTATAAATATATTTGTCTATATCAACATCATTTATTGAATTTTTTACTTAATTGAGGTTTATCTACTATGATATCATCTAAAATATGATGTTGAAGGGTTTCTGGTTCTTTTGACTATGGATGTTCTATTTTGATATCATTCGCCATATTATTTGGAATGGTTAGTGTTTATGTTCAATGATTGGGGAATGTTATTTACATTTCATATGTTAGTTTCAGTATGAATGTATAAGTTGATTATGTACACCCCTTTCATACAATGAATGAATTGAACATAGTAAGTGTCGTATGGGGGCCGCTATAGCCCCTTAGTGCATCGGTAGGTCTCATGTGACAAACTACGGTCTTGGTACAAGGCCCTGACAATATGATTATTTATGGTCTTGACATGAGTCCTTGACGGTATGGTTATGCTGTCCCTCATTATGCATTCCCTCATTATTAAAATATAATTTATGGTACATGTGGTTATTCTACTAGTAGAATACAAATGATTATTTTTATTTATGGCATTACTTACCCAACTCTTATTCTTTAAATAATGGGTTCAAGTTTTTATTAAAGGCATATGTTTTTATGTATTCAACATGCCTAATGTTTATGTTATAATATCTTCCACTGTATTTCTTACCCAAACTTAGCGTTTGAGCTCACCCCTTTCATTTTTTTTCATTCCATAGGTTAATAAGAAGAGATCATTTATTTATTTTTCAAGGATGCAGTTTATTAGATTTTGTTATGTATCATTTTTTATTTCATTTTAAAATTTAAAATGGGTTCCATGTATATATCTAGTTTCTTCAAGACTACTAAAATGATCATTCCTTCTGGATGCTTATTCTTTGTTTATATACCAATGTAATCAAATAAGGTACTGGATCTAGGCAACTGGGGTTGGTTCCTTATAGCGGATGCTTTGAGTTAGAAAGTACCAGTGCATGTGTTGAGGAAGTCCAGTGATGAGTGTAATTTGATGGGGCTCTTCGGCCAGATGCTCTTGGAGACCAAGGAGCACAGTGGAGGTGAATTATGGGAATGTATTCAGTTTACTCCTACCCATCTGGAATTGATTCAATGAGAGAATCCTAGTGATGAGCTATGTCAGCGGTCTATGCAGTTTCTTCGTGGTTGGGAGAATTCTTCAAAGTGGTATTTGTCTCCCGATAGTATTCTATGGTTTAGGGGATGTGCAGTGGTACCATTGTCCCTTTGGAAGGTGGTGATGTAGGATATCCACCAGTCTCAGTGGTCCGTCCATCCTAGTACTACCAAGATGTGTTACGATGTTCGTCGCCAGTTCTGGTGGCCAAGTATGAGACAAGACATAGCTGACATTGTATAGAGATGCTACACTTGACATCAAGAGAAAGAATAGCATCAGAGACCATCTGGCTTGCTTTATCCATTTACCCATTCCAACCTGGATGTGGGACAAGGTCGCTATGGACTTTATAATTGGATTTCCTCATACACCTCAGGGAAGGAATGCTATTTGGGTAGTGATGGATCATTTGATTAAGTTACCTCACTTTATCCCAATTAGATATAAAAAAAGGTGGATGAGTTAGGTCGTGTGTATGTTCTTGATGGAGGCCCCTCTTTTGGGAAATCGCCTCTTGGGAATGCAGGGGAAGCTAAAGCCGAGGTATGCTAGGCCTTTCGAGATTACTGAGCATGTTGGCATGTTGGCTTACAGGTTAGATTTACCTTCTCAGATGATTTTGATTCACGATATATTTTATATCTCCCAACTAAAAAAGTATAATCCCGATCCATCACATGTGTTGAATTGGGAGGAGTTAGAGATAGAGCTCGACTTATCAGTGTTTGAGAAGCCAGTGCAGATAGTGGATTCTTAGGAGAAGGTTCTTCGTGGGAAGTTCATTCCCTTAGTTTTCATTCTTTGGAAGAATGGGAATGACAAGAATGAAACTTGCGAGCAAAATTCATGGGTGGAGCAGGAGTACCCATTTCTATTCTCTGACCAGGCTTCAAATTTACTTTCTGAGGGCAGAAAGTTTTCATGGTGGGGAGAATTTTCATACCCAGACATCGCTTTGAGGTATGTTTTTAATTTTAATTTTAATCTCATATGTTTAATTTCCTTTTTATAATTGTTTGGTTGAAATGCGGGTTGATCCGATATGAGTTTTTCGATTTTTCATTGATAAATGAATATCATCTTAACATCACCCGACATGGGGGAAGGGCATGGGCAAATCAGTGTGGCTTCGCTAGTTTAACGTGCGGCTGGACCAGTGCACGAAAGGTTAAATGACTAAATAAAAATAAAATTTATTATATTTATAAATATTTTTGTCGTTATTATCATTATTAACAATAATAATAATATTATTATTATTATTATTATCGTTTCCCTTATTAATATATATAATATCAATTTTATTTATCTTTTTTTAGAGTGGGTTTAGGTTTTTTAAGGGTCTCTATTCCACCCTTTTTTATCTATTTTCTTCTATAAATTTTTTTCATTTTTTTATTCTTTTCTCCCTCACTCTCACCTCTCATCACACCACTATTCACTCAATTCCCCACAGGTCCGTGTGGATTCCCTAGCAGCGGCATATCAGTGTCCTTCTCCTCTCGACGGATCAGCTCCCGCACCACATCCTCAGTCGGATCCCACATCGGCGACGTCGCGTCTCCCTTGTCAAGCAAACTACCAACCACGCCGCACCCTCCCTCCTTCCTCCTCCGTTGTGCCAGGCCACACCGCCCATGCTACCTCCTCTGCCCTCCCACTTTTCCCAGCCACGCCGGACAGATGCACCCTCCTCCCTCCTCTATACAACCTTCCGGTTGCAACCCCTTCTTGGCTGCACCTCCTTCCGGCGGGGTTCCCGCCGGAACCACCTCTTCTGACACCCTTCATTTCATCCGACCAGACTTTTGAACCCCTCGTTGTTGGTGTGAAGAACATCGTTTGTGATTTTCTTCTGTATTGGTGATGTTGCAGATAGGGTTTAGTTTTCTTTTAGTTTAATTTTGATGCGTTTGTGTGGTGATTTGTTTTTAGGGTTTCTTTTTGGCCTACTTGCGGTGTGTGTCAAGTTTCGTGTAAGGTTGCGAATTTTTCTGCAATGTTTCTACGCACTGGTAGGTGGTTATGCGTGTAAGGATTATCTGGTTAATCTTATTTCTTGTTTAATTTATTTATTAAATTTATTAATTAGTCTTAATACACACATTTAGTTTTTGTTCGCAAATAAAAGTTCATTTTCTCTGCTGCTAGTGCGTCTGTGAATGTTTAGTGTTTGTTAAAATCATGCAGGTAGTCTGTTAGTATGTGTAGGAGTTGTGGCCTGTGTTTTGTGGTGGCGTCAGTATTATTCTAGTTATAAAAGGGGGTTCTCCGTGGGTTTTGGAACCTTGTGTTGTGCATAAATTTTTTGAAAAAACTATTTAATAAGTTTATTTTTGTGTTAAATAATTTTAGTATGATATTTAAAGAATTTTTTAGTTGTTTATTTGAATGTGTGAGTAGTGAAGGTTGAGTTTTGGAAAATCTTTGTTGTGCTTAATGTTTCCAAATGGGATTTTATTTTGTTTGTGAAAGTGTTTAATATAATTTATAAAATACTATGGTTTTTGTGCATTACTTTCAATTTTGAGCACAAATGGAAAGCCTGGGTACAAGGTGGGAAGACTAGATCTACTGTGCTTGTGATATAGGAGTGGCTCTGGCCCATTTTCACTTAGCTAGTTTGACGATTACAACACTAACAAAACTTTGGATGAGGATTGGAGACCACTAGGTTTTGGATGTGTTTCCCTACTAGTGGATCATGCACGAGAGCGTATATTATTATGATTCCCTTTCCTTTTCTTTCACTGAGACACAATGTTCTAGGGTCCCACTCTTACTTTCCTTTGCTAGTACCTATAGGGCCTCTCCCATTTTGGAGCTCTTGGATTACATCGCACCCACCGTCGGCATGCAATGTGGATTTTGTGTGGCATGAAGGTAATAGTGTTTTATTTTTTTAAAAGTGAAAATAATTTATTTTTAAAGAGGTAAAAGTGTTTTTATTTATTAATGAGTAAAATTGTTTTTTATTCTTAAAAACCGTTTTTTCCATTAAAGTTATTTTTATTACTACTATTTCTATTAGAATTGTTAAAATAGTCATTTGTTTTCCTTAGTTAACTTGCAACTGCATTATCATTTAATCTTTATATGTGGAATCTTTTTCCTTGGTGGCATCCTATTGGGTTATTGCTCACACCCTAATTACACCCTTGGTTGTAAGTAGATATAGTCATGTCAGATGCAAGTAAACGTAAGGCATTTGGAAGTGGTAGTTTGGGTTGTTAGCAGACTTCTTGGTGTGGCATTGTGGAGATGGCTGGAGGGTGGTGTCCTCTATCCAGGTGGAGGTTTTTTTTGTATTGGTTTTTTGTCACTCTACCAAGTGGTAGCTCTTGTTTGGTTTTCAGTTTAAACATGCAACTCAAATTTTGGTTTTTGGTTAAGGGCACATTTGGTTGTGACTTTCTGCTTTGGTCTATTTTATATTGTTGGTTGATTTATTTACATTTTTTTATTTGGATAAATTGTTCCCAAGATTTATTTTGACACTTGGGAACTTTTTCCAGCCTTTGGGGATCAGGAACGTCCTTTGGGCCTTGTCGCGGACTAGGTCGGGAGTCAGTTCGGATGGCGACCCGACTTGGTTCGTGACATGGATTGTGATATCTTAATTTTAACAAAGATAATTAAAATCAACTTGTTGATAAATTATAGATTCCATATGTGAAAAGAAATATTTATCAGTGAAAATAATATATTAAATGTAGTAAAAATATTATGTAAAGTTATAATCATAGTTAAATCATCAGAATATACAATCAAATATTTTTGGAGTCGGACACTAGGTTGGTTCAAGATTTTGAGTCCCATAAAGCCTCAGAAAAGATGGAATAACATTATTAAATATATTATATTAAGATCCTGCAATTTATTTAAAAATAATTTAATAACTCAAAAATAGAGTGTCATATAAAAAATTTGAGACCACTATTAGGTCAGGGATGCAGTTTTTATCCTAGTTGGGGTATAAAATATGTATGCATCAGACGTTTGGATGTCTCTCTCTTGAAAATAATTTATTTAATAATTTTTATTATATTATTTTTGGAAAGTAACTTATTAACTCAAAAATAGTGGTTTATGGGAAATATGAAACCATCATTAGGTCTAGGACACATTTTTTACCCTAGAAATGGTATAACATTTGTAATCGTTGGACGTTTGGATGTCCTGCTCATGAAAAATAGTATTTATATTTAATTAATTATTTAATAGGTTATTTAAATAATAAATAATTAATATCTCTCAAAAAGTGTGGCATATGGGAAATATGAGACCACTGTTAGGTAAAAAACACAGGGTTTACCCCAGGTGTGTCATAACATTAATGGAAAACGAGTATTTGGTCAGGTCTCTTATAAATTCTATGTTATTTAGTAATTATATTAAATAATTAGTTTTAAAACTTTAATTTAACTATTATTTTAATTCAAAATTAGGGTTTTACTATTCATTCACTTCACCCATTGAAACCACAATAACCATGCCCCATGGTCCTAAAATAGTAGAAAATTAACCATTTTCCTCTATTTAAATTGCAACACCTTAAATGAAAGAAATTAGTGAATTTGTTTAAATTATAAGCTGAAACGGTGAATCAATTGAGTGGTTTTGAAAATATAGGGATGAGATATTTGTTTAGTTCTTCTTCAAATACTCAAATGATTCACCCTTATGAAAGGCAAAAAATAGAATAGTTTTGTTAATGGGGTGGGACACCCCATTTACCGCAAAGCTGTAGGGCCACCCATCCTATACTCCGCCCTTTTTGGTCACCAGTGAACTAGGCCCTACCCGTTTGTCTGCCACATCTCCCCTTTCCGTCAAGCAGCAGAGACGACCGTCATCATGGTCATGTGGGGTTGACGTGTTTCCGTCAAGCACCAGAGACGACCGTCAAGCACCAGAGACGACCGTTAGCTAGTTGGATCTAGTGAAAGTGGGAATGTTGTAATAGTGGGTGCCCTTGATCCATCTATTCAGTACTTTTGATTACCATATCATGTATACTTAAGCTCTTCATGATGTACACATATCATTATAGTGGATACATTTTTGTATTCATTATCTAATGGTAACATCCTTAGATAATTTGTTGTATCAATAGGTTATAATAGATCCCATGATATAATGAGAACCTTGAGATACTATGACATTAATCTTAAACATATGTCTTATGGTCTAGATAGATCCTATTTACTGGACATAATATATTTCTGAATATCTAGTGCTGGGGGATTATAAGCATTGACACTTCTTCTCATGAAGTTCACACTTGATGATTCCTAGTATTTGAGATCATGAGTACATACCCACCAATAGAAAAAACACATGCTTTGGGTGTCATTGGATGTTTCTATCTATAAAAATTTGTTTTGGTCTTCTGACTTGAGATCATTATTAGTGTGTGCTATTTGATCGTGTAAATTGGTGCAAGGAAAAAACTGTGATAATGAAATTTTGGTGAGGTATATTTGTTGGTTGTTTCATTGGTGGTATGAAATTAGTTGAATGGTCAATATATAGTTTGTCACCTCAGAGTTGAGGAAGTTATATATCTCAGTCTTAGTTGATCAGGATGGTAGTACCGTCATAAATCCATGTCCATGGTAATCAAGGGTAAGTCTCTACTACCTATCGCTGGTCTGAAATAATAAAATCGCCAAAGAACAACCACACATAGCATATGTTTGATCTCTCAACACATGCACCTCTCTTTATCCATATAGTGAACTAGAAAATACAAAATCACCTTCTATACATAAACACTATCCTAACATTGAAAGGAGTCCCTAGGTCGAATCAATATTGCACAAAATTTGTTACAGGAAAATGTGATCATCAGTAGGTAAACAAATCACATGACAGTTCATAAGAAACACTATGGAATATAGGAGAGAAATATAGAGAAAGAAATAAGAGTTGAGAGTTGTAACTGTTCCCTATGAATGAGTGTGTGATCGCATCTCCTCAAATAATGTTTGAAAATTACAAAGTGGGAGAAGATGTTGATAGTTGAATTAAATATTTAATTTCGAAGTATCATTTAGATTTACAACATAGAAATAGGTCCATAAAATAGTCCTCCATGACCAGAGGTTATAGATCATATATGAAGAAATGAAAAACGGAACAAAACACATTTACTCACAAACCAAGAAACACATAAGAGAGGAGAATGGAGAGATAAAGAGGGAAATCAAAATTACGGGGGTAGAAAATAAAATTATAAATTTTAGGGTCCCATAGATTTAAAACCTATTTAAAGACACAAAATGGAAGAAAATATTTATAAGGTTGGAAAATGAGTAAAACATTCCATGTGGCACCTTTCAACAGGATGCATCCTCCAGTATGTGATGCGAACAAAATTTTGACAAAATTTTCAAATATATCTAGCCTTGAAGAGGCTTCCCAGTTGCTTTCAATATTCCACTCCCTTTACATCAGAATATCTTCATTTGGATAGACTTTAAATTTCATCATTTCCCTTATAGTCCATGATCCCAACATCATCATTGTCTGCAATTGATGCTTCTTGGAACTTTTTTAAACATAAATTATTTTTATATTATCCCATAACACAAGTCACCTCTCCTATGTAAGATCTAGAAACACAAACCAACTTTGTGTTGAACGCAAATGAATCTATGGAAAAAATCATCTTGAGTTCCACTGTTCGGACTAGTCTATCTAGTCCACTGGAACATGCTATGTTCCATGCATCAGACCAAATCCATTTTCAAAACAGAATCATAAAGCGTCAACGTTCTCTAAATCTCGGGTCGAGTATGATAGTCAAATTTCTTGACCCAATGGTTTAAACACATTTTTTCACTCAAGCATGAACTCACTGTTGAACCATTCTATGACATAAAGCCCCACCTTCTTCTCCAATTATTCTTCTGCAAAAATAAGTCCATAAATCAAAACATATTCACCACAAAAACTCACAATGACCCCATCAATAGCATTTATGTACTCTGAATCATCTGGTCTTACTATCCGCTAATATTAGGATCGCTTAAAATGGACTCCATCATTCATAGTTTAATCTTATACCATCGACTCACCCTATTCTAATCATGTCCTACAACGTGAACCGAGCTTCCTAGTTCGCCGACCACCATCGAACACGAACATCAGTTCTGGATCAAAATTTTCGACGAGAAATGACCTCAATAACACCTGATTTTCATTTGAACATCAACTCTAGTCGATGATTTCTCATCTTCGTGAGATCGTTAAAACATCATCCAGGAAAAATAAACAACCCAAATTCTCAATCAGTCATATCCGAAATTGTTTTTGGTTCTTCAATCATAGATTTCAATATATAAATCTCAAACAACTGTGCCAAGATTCCGTGTTCAGTTTGATAAAGCTTGAGTAGAACCCTAATGATGGATTAGACATTGGAGACTTCATCAGAGCTTGACAAAAGATTGTCTTTCATTGGTCTTGGTGATCAGGATCAGAATCCCATCTTCTTTAGTGAACACAAAGTCATCGGCTACCATAGACATTGATAGAAGCCTTCAACTTCAACAAATCTACTCAGTCTCTGTTTGATTCATCCACAAAATTCCCTCGAATGCGTCATCCATCCTCGGGTTCTTCTTCTTCGTTTCATTGGGAAAATTCGAGCACCGTAGATCTTCTCAGTCCCTTTGGATTCCGGAAATACCCTGTGTGGGCGACTCAAAATTTAGATGGGGGAATGAAATTTAAGGACAAAAGGGTACTTAATTCGAGTTAAGAATCATATCTAATTTATAGTGAGGTGGAATCTAATTTAAATTTAAAATCACTAATTTTTTAAGGTATTTTTTGGTAGTTTTTCATTTTTGGTCTTAAATTGATATTAATTTCTTGTTTTGATCTTGAACTATCATTTTTTCGATATAAATATGTGAATAACGAGACTCTGTTTTAGCTTCATACCAATTCAGCTACTTATCTTCACATAAAATCCAACAAAAATGTATAAATTAAAATTTTGGAAATAAAAAATTTCAAAATTAAAATTCAAACATGAATAAATAAATGTTTTATTATAATAGTAAAAAATTAGTTAAAAAAATGGATGATGAAAATTTATAGATAATTAAATTGTATATTAAAATTTAAAAATATTAATTCATTAAAGTAATTACATTAAAAATTAAATTATTATTTTTATAACTAATTAATTAAAAACACAAGTTTTGCTAACGAAATTAGACAATGAATTTTAAATTAATTTTTTTGATGAAAATGAAAAATTAAATAATAAACACAATACCCCAACAGAATTAAAAGTTAATAATAGAAACAAAAATGAAACATAAAAAAAATTAGTTTAATAATTTACTTAAAAATTAACCACAACACAAAAATTAATTAATTTAGGGAATATTTTAACATAAAAACAAAATTTAAAAACAAAAGTGAAGTGACAAATGATATGAATTAAAGTTGAAATCAAATTCCATCACACATCAGATTCTTCATTTTCATCAACTAACCACTTAGTCACATTCAGTGGAGATAATAAATCTCAAAATGGAAAAGCTAAAATGCCACAAAGAAGTGATTTTCATAAAAGTTTCTATCATGGATTCTCTCAAGTAAGAAAAATGAATTTCCACTCCCGTTAAACTTCTTTAGTATAATATTAATAACTATTTTACAATTTTTTTTAGAAATTGGAAATGTTAAATAAAATTTAACAAACGTAAATTTTCATCAAACTGAATTTTCAATCTCCTCTTTACCTCCAGTAGAATAGAATAACATTTTTTTAATCAAAATAATTTGACACACTCTTAGATGAGGCTGAATAAAAATTTATTAGAGGAATAAATAACTCATCCAATAGTTGAATAAATGATAAAAATAATAAATGAATGATTTCATCATGGATTAATATTTTTATTTCATAATTAATTTATATTCATATCCTATAAGTTAAATTCTAATTAAAAACATAATATTTAATCATTATTGTAAAACATTATCCCAATATTTTACCAAAATCCATTTTTTTCAAAAGTAAAAGAAAAACTATTTTCATAATTAAATAAATAATTTAATTGACATTAATCTCCAAAAAGTGCCATCAAAACCATCAAACTTTAAGAAAAATTTTCTCCCACTGAAGAATTCTGAAATGATGCATAAAAACTCATAATTTTAATAAAAATTAATGTCTTTGAAAGAGATCACATTGAAAAATAGTTCAAACTAAATTAAAGGCCCCTTCCACATACATAAAACTAAACATTATCCCTAATGTTGATCTAAAATGGGGAAGAAACACATTTGATAGTATTATTTCTTAATGATTTTGAAAATCTGTTGTGAAATGAATGTTTGAGGGTCATAAGTAAGATCAAAAATCATTTTACCAAAAAAATCATTAGATGCACTAATGATGGCCATGGTTACTACATTATCAACTTCCACATAAATTCAATGTATTTAGAGAATATGTTTGTTATAATTTTACGTTAAAAATTTATTTTTAGAAATGCATTGAATGTGACATGGAGATAAACATTTCTTCACACAAATTATGCCAAAGAGGCTGCATCAAAAAATATATTTCAATAAATGAATTCTACAAAAAAATCACAAAATATCAACTCATCAATAATTTATTAATCCACAATAAAAAGAACCAGATTTAAATTCATCATGAAAATAAGAAAGATCTAAATGCATAATTTGAAATATTATTCCCCTGGTAGGGAGTTTTAACACTTCATGACCATCAATTTCATTCCCTTTTATTCATTACAAAACCACCCTTTGATTTTCTATTTCTAGCTCCAACATATAGAAAAAGTTAAGAAGTACATTTTGGAATTTATGTAAAAAATTTATAAAACAAGGGTTTGGATCTAGGGATGAATTAATTTCATGTAGCTTAAACACGTAGCTTCATTTAGCACATGAAAATCAAAATGTTTCTACTTCAATTTGATTTAAAATTATGCACACAATAACACTTATAAAACAGACTTTAAATTGTATATGTATTATATTTTTGGGACATCATAAATGATTTTCATGAAAAATATGTAATATAGCATGTTTAACATTAATTTACCATTATCAAATTTAGAATAAAAAAATATGTACCCATTAACCACAATTACATTGTTGCATAAAATAAGAATATTTTATCATAAAAAGATAAGGTTAGAAAGATAAACCTAGGAGTTACATGGTGTAAAGTTGTTACCCAAGATAGACTATGGTGCAGAGTGTCCTACCATATTATTTTTCTATATGGGAACAAACTCTTATTAAATAAATACAACACAATTGAAAAAATAATAATAGAATGAAAATAAGAAAATTATTTACTCAACCAGCCAAGGGGTTCTATATTTTGGTTATATATAGGTAAACAATCTTAGGTCCACCCACTATCATTTTTTGGATGTGGTTTCATAACCATGAGCCACCAGATACCTTTAATTCCTACTTTAGTGATTTTGAAATTGTGGAACATTACCTTATTGAGCTTCATTGAAGAACCCATCTATAAAATTTTATCTTTTATGGAATAGGGGATAGGGAAATAGGATGTTGGGGTGTTTCAATTCTTTTTCACTTTGAGGGATGATGTTCATGGGTAATGAGAATTCAAAAAAAGGGTGATACTTTTATCCTATTTTAGTGTAACATATAATTTATTTTTGAAGAAAAAATAGAATGTATCAACACCCCATTTAGTCAAAGGGAATTTCTTCAACACCTTCTCTTCCTAAGATGATACCAAAATTAAATTTTCTACTAGATTTGGGGGTTTTAAAAATTCTTCAATAGGTGATTTCTCAAGTTCCTCTTGATACTCCAGGAAATAAATAATGAATAAGATGCATTCTCAATTCCAATACTGGGAGTCACACAATCATGATCAGACTTGGTAAAATCAAAATAAAAAATATACATTCATTCATAAAATTGTCAACACTCTGAATCAATGATGTTTGTTTTCCCTAATTAAATAGTGATTATAAGAGTAATTCTGGGACAAAAGTGTGGTAGCTATCCTCATACGACCTCTCTTCAAAATACATCACCTAATTCACCATGTGATCCATGTAAAAGGAGAATATTTCGTGTGATTTCTAACATATTTTATCATTGAAAAATTAGTATATAATATAGGGAAATAAAAATTATCACAATAAAAATATGAAATTCAATTTTCTAAAAAAGATGTCTAGTTTTTTTAATTTTTACATCATCCATCTCTTGTCATCACTTAACAATTTCCTCAACATTAGGATATTCTAAATCTATCCTTGGTTCAACCTCCTCAACCACATCCACAAGTGTCAGATAGATGAGTTCTTCTTTTTTAACCTCTCTTATATAAAATTCAGGGAAAAGTTCTAAATAATCATTTAGTTAATTATCTAAGACTTCTATAATAGGTTCCCTAAATTTGTTATAATATTCAATAAGTTCAAGGAAATCATCTTCCCTGAAAATTTAATTTTTTTTCCAAAATTAATAGGCAAGAAATCAACCACATATTTTAATTGTAATGGATGTTTCATATTTTTTAAAAAGTTGTAAATTGAAAAGGGAGAATCACTAAAATGAAGAAGCTTCCCCAAAAACAATTACAATCTTTGATAGCTTGAAATTTGAACTATCAAACATACATTTATATTTCCCTAGATATAGTAAAGTGGCTAAACTAGGGTTTCATCCCAAAGAGGTAGTGTATTTATCTTAGTGATTCCTCTAAAATATATATTTTGTTATTTTGGATTAGTTTGAAAGATGAAAAATAAAATATTAATAGTTGATAATAGAGATAAATAGAAATGATACCATAAAAAATGAACACAAAAAACAAAATCTAAAGAAGAAGATAACAAAAGAAAAGTTGTAATAAAATTACTATATCTAGATAGATCAACTCTATTTTTCATATCACTGATATAAAAGGATAAAATCACCAATGATCAAGCACATGTATCCCATGCTCAATAACTTAAGAGACAAACTTTTAATTCTCTAAATAGTGATCAAACACATACAAAACCTCTATATATTCATGAATTATATTCTAATTATGAATGGAGTAACTAAGTGAAATAATTTTTTCATAGAATCTATTCAACAAAAATGTCATCATCACTAAGTCAAAAAATCACATGAACTTTCTTGGGAATCACTATTGATTAAACATGAGAATAAGAAAATAAAAGGAGTTGTGAGTAGTAACTATTATTGCGAATGAGTGTGTGCTCGCATCTCCTCAATTCAGGTTCTTAAATTACAAAGAGTTCAGATGAAAAGAACATTCAAATTGAATGTTCAATCTATAGTCATCATTGAGATTCAACTTATGGAACATGGATCACAAATTTTTCCTCCATGATCGGTGGGTAGAGATCACACTGGAAGAAATAGGATATGAAACAACACACCTATATTTACAATCTAAGAAACATATAAGAGATAAGGAGTAGAGGATAAAATGAAAAATAGAAAATAGAATGATGTTAGAAGAAAATAGAATGAGCGATTTGGGGGCCCATACCTCCACAACCTTTGAAAAGAAATAAAAAAAGAAAATATTTACAAGTATGTATAACGAGAAAAATATTCCATGTGCAACCATTCACCATGATTCATTATCCAACTTATAATCTGGGAAAAACTTGTAAAAAATTATCATTGTCTGATACTAGATATAATTATCATCTCCATCCATCTCTCCCAATTTTTTCCCAATTTCATTGAATATTCCACTATATTTAAATATAAATATCCATAATTGTATAGGCATTAAATTACATTATTTATTTTATAGTCTAGGTTTCCAACATTATCATTGTTTTCAATTCATCATACCATCAACTTTCTTAATCTTAAATTGTTATTATAATATACCAGAACAAATGTCACCGCTTCTTTGACTGATCCAAAAAAACACAAACAATCTTTATGTTGAACAAAACTGAATCATATGATCCTTCTTAAAAACACATAAAAAATTCATCAATTATAAATCCAAAATCCTTGAATGAAACCAAATCCCATAGAAAAATTGATCTCCAAAGCTTCAATATTTAAGAAATCTTGGTTGGAGGTTGGAATTTTTTTTTGAGATAATGCATCAAACGCCTTGTGTGTATTAAAGCCTAAAGTCCATCTAAAAACAATTCAAAGATATGAATCCTTCCTTCTTCCCTAAACAATCTCCTATAAAAATATGACTTGAAATAAAAACATATTCACTTTGAAAATATAGAAAGAACCCATCCACATTTCAAAAAAACTCTGAATCATCTGGTTATGCTCTCTATTGAAATCAAATTTAGTTCAAATAGATTCCATCATTCATCCATGAATCATCAAACCTAGACTCGACCTGTTATAATCACATTGATAGGATTTGACTGAGATTTCTATTTTTTTATACTCTACTAAACATGATATTCAATTGTGGATCAACATCTTTGTTGAGAAACAACATCAACAACATCTGATTTACATTCGTATGTCAACTCCTGCCAATGATTTTTGAGATTCATGGAATATTCAAAACATAGTTAGAGAAAAATAAATATCCCAAATTCTCAATTAGTTGAATATAGAAATGGTTTTGTTTCTTTAACCATATAATTCATGAAACAATACTCAAAAATCTTTTCCAAGATTTAATATTTAGTTCAAAGAATCCCAAGTACCTCTCCATTGATGGATCAGACTTTGGTGTGATCATCAGAGATTGATAGAGGCTCAAATTTCATTAGTTTCAGGGATTGGGCTCAGAATACCATATTTTTCATAGAGAAAAGTGTGATCGTATTCAATAGAATTTGAAAGTATCCTTTAATTCATCAAATCATCTCAATGTCGTTTTTTTGAAGCCCCCATTTTCATCCAAAACATCCCTCAAAAGATTTGGCCCTCCTCGGGTTATTCTTCCTTATTTTGGTTGAAAAAATTGAGTGCAAGAGACTATCTCAATACCTTCATGTGTGTGGTATTCACATACCTAGATAAATGTTTTTGTGATAACTGTATTCCAAAAATACCCTATGTGGGAGACTAAAAATTTTGATATGTGAATAATGAATCTCCAAATTATGCTACATAGAAATTCAACCACGTAGCTTATAGTAGATTATTTGGGTATGTGACCTTCTCATTAATCATTCCACTATAAAATCCTAAAAAAATATAAATATAAATTCCAAAAATAAGTTATTTTAAAATAATAAAAAAAACAAGAATAAATTAAATTTTAATTAAATGATTATATAATTAACAAAAAAATAGGATGATATAAATTAATAAAAAATTAAATTATAATTTAAATGTAAAAAATATTAAATATTTAAATTTAGTAGATTATAAATTAAATTAAACTTATAGTAACTAATTAATTAAATATAATAATAATGAAATTAGACAATTACATTTAAAATTAGTATCTAAAAATAAATTGAAAAATTATATAATAAACAAAAAACCAACAGAAATTAAAATATAAAAATAAAATCATGATTGAAACATTACAATCCTTAATATAAATATTTATTTATAAATTGATGACAACATAATAACTCGTTAATTTAGGGTATATTTTAAAATTAAAAACATAATTTAAACACAAAAGTGATGTGGAAAATTATATTAATTAAAGGCCAAATCAACCACTCTCTATTAGGTATATTTCATTTTTCATCAATAAGTGGGAGTGAATAAAATGAAATTAGAGATGAAATAATGAGAACATATTGAAATCCCATTTTCAACATTAATATTGAAAAAAAATTCAAATAGGGATATTGATGATTGGACATTGTGTTTGTGAAATATTTGGTGTTAATAGGTCAATAAGTGATAAAAAAATTATATCAAAATTAATTAAAGAAGAATTAACATTCTCAAAAAGTTTAAGGATCATATATAATTTTTTAGATGATTTGAATTCATGTTTGATGATTGATGGAGAGATCTTCATTAATTTGATAACATATGCTAAGTTGCACAATGATTACAACAACACATGAATGAGGAAGACCTCGAAAACATTCATTTTCATAAATAATTTTGTTCTTATAAAACTCATACATGGTAATTATACTAATTATAATGTGTGTCAATGAATTTTTTTTTTCACCCATAGACAACCCACAGGTCCAGCTCAATCCCACATATGTTGGAGGTAGATCAACCACATTGGAGAGCCAGTCAAGCTAGACAACTATTGCCGAAAGAGGTAATAGGAATGAATAACATGTATGGGTGTTCAAAGGTATGAACATGCCACACATAAAAAACAAATAGAGGATCCTGGGTGAACCAAAAAATGGTATGGTATGGCTTGGTGATGGGAACATGGATGTTAGTGTATCTGGGTGCCAACCCTGGTGCTTGGTCGAGCAGTGGAGGACATATAGTTTTTTATTAAATAATTCCAAAAAAAAAATAGATGTTGGATTCAAAAGGCCTGTGAAACATTCCCTCTATCTTAAATTATATATAAATAAAACTTGTTTCCTGATATAGGAAATCTCCACCATCTGATGGATAAGACATGTCATCAGTAACATTCATTTACCCTAACTTGGGATCTGCTTACACTTATTCCTAGCATATCATTATAAATGTAATGGTTTATGTGATTTGACCTTATGTGGGGATAGATACATTCTGAAACTGTTATATAAGGGAGGGGATACATCTATGATACAATATTAATGTGTATTCTTCAACCTACATGTTACCATTACAACCGATTTACCCATATGTAGATGGTAACAAGATTTATGCAAGTAAACTAGTTGCATTCAATGTTCCCATGACTCTAGTGTTTGATAAACATTCTTATCCTAGGATAAATATACGAGACCAAGATATGATCGATCAATCTAAGGCCACACACAAATTTTGTTATTCAGTGAAGATGATATGACTGTAAATGAAAATAAAGATATTATGAGTCATTCATATATCTAAATACTTGTGACATGCTCGTATGTAGGTGAGAATTATCTTGAAAATGAAGAAGTAAATTAAGTGAAGATTCAATAATTGTTATAATTTTTGAAAGATAATAATAGAATCTATATGGATTATAAACTATTTAATGATTTGGTAATTTTAATATTAATCCATGATTCAATATTTTCATTGAATATGTAACAAGGAAGCTTGAAATTTTTTTTATAAGAGGGTAACGTGGTGAATCTCATCTATAAATACTGAGGTACCTTATCCATGAGTATAATGACCCAAGATTTTCATACTTAGATATTACATAGATTTATTTGAACATTTATTACATTACACTATCACACATTTAAGGATAATAAAAGTATAATGCTTTTGGAAACATGGGAACATAAACATCTGGTTCATAAAATATATAAATCATCTCCCACTTATTTCTTCATAACTATCACCCTTTTTGACATATTATATTTATAACCTTTATTCATATCCTAGGGAAAGGAAACATATGAAAAGGGATAACTTAAATGCTCAGTAAGGGTAAATATTCGAGATATCAAATGACAATCATAGACAAGAATATGATAAACACATGGAATTGAGATCTTAACCATTACATAAAAAGTTCATTCCCAATATGAAAAACATCATAATAATGAATTATGGAATTAAATATTAACATTTCAAAAGGCATGGGTCATAATAACGAGAATTTATCATAACTCACTCATGAACTACAAATTCATGTCACAAATGAGCGTGGCATATTCATAATTAATAAATATAATTTCATATATCAAGGATAACTACCAAGACCGTCAGATCAGAAATAAGCACTTTTTTTCTCATAGCTATCCAAGCACATCGACTTGTTTCCCATAATAGATCAAGAACAACAACATGTTTACCATAATGGATCAAGCACATCAAATTGTTTCCCTTAACTATCTCATGAGATATAATTAATTATCCATTACATTAGAGGGAGATATATGTCCCAAATTTCACATAACTAAAACATTAAACATGTCTTCTATATGACCATAAATCATTCAACATATCAAAACCCATAAAAATAAATTATTTTTATAAACATTTCATCATAATATAACTCATGAAAATAAACTAGATTCCTAAACTCTCATGCCATAATAAACATAAAAAACTCAGATAAAGAATAAGGATAATATCCCTGGATAATATACCTATTAAATCATATGTAACATAAAATTATGTTACATTATATGGAAAATGATTTTGAATGAAAACTTTAAATAATTCTTGAGGAAAATTAACTTTCCATTTTGATATCATTTTTAAAGCTTTCTAATTATAGAGGAAACATTTTTTAGAAAATAAACTTATATGAATGAAAAATAAGAATCAAATAATTAAGGATTCTTGATGGAATGAAAATAATCTCATGTCATATATGTTAAAAAACATTTCATGAATATTTATGTCGGAAACTTCACAATGTATCTCAATTGGAAACTGACAAAAAGATACCATTCAAACCATTTTATAAAAATTAAAAAATGGGTAAAAATGAATTGAAACAATTCTAGGAGAATAATAAAAAGAATTTTGGGAACATTTTTACAAATCATTTATATGGGAATGAAATATTTTCTATCAGATACATTAACATTAAAAATCCCTAATATTTATGAGATTTTGAAAAAACCCTTACCTCAAGTATTACATTTCCTTGTTCGTGTTCAAATATTTTGTACACTAAATATGTATTTATTATACATTTATTACACAACCATATATGTATATAATACTATATATGATTCATTTATAACATCTTAAAACCCCTTTATTAATATTTTTTTATTAATATCACTCTTTAGGGTGATAGCTGCTTCGTTTTCCAAGCATATTTCAGTTTAACAGTCCTCATCCTTATACATTGATCATAATCCCACCATTTATAGAATGTTAATAATAGTGTATAAATCATATATATATTTATATTTATAATAATTCATAAAATGTTTATATAAAAAAATTAATTACACCATTCATTGAGACGATTGGTTGTATATACGCTTGGACACTATTTCCATTTGTAGACTGATGGAATGAAAGAATGTTAAATAATAAATTACTAATGAAAAATTATTATTATATAATATATATAATATATATTAATAAAATCCATACATATTACCATATATGTGTAATATAATTGTAAAAAATCACATCATATCGTTAAGATGGTATTCCATACATACCCGTAGGCAATGTAATCGTTTACCAAAAGATTGGATGATAAGAAGATAGATATAATAATATTATTTCATAAGTATAATTAGGTCATAAATGTCATATATAAAAATTAAACCCACCATAATACCCATCTATAAATTATGGTGATGAAAAATGAATTGTATCGCTATGAGTAGACAATAATCCATACATACACATGAACGATAATTTCACTTCTTTTTTGATGGGAAATTTGGTGTATAATAGTGTTTTAATAATCAAAAAAAATTTAAGCTATTTGAGTATATAGATATTATTATTTTATTATAAATAATTTATATTTAAATTAGGTATTAAATATTATAAAGAATGTGATTATTTTATGGTGATTACTTCTTCTTGGAAAGAACTCTATCAAGTCTCCTCTTTAGGACTCTAGAGATGGTCTTTTTAGAAGGCCAAAACCAATATCACGACAAAAGAGAAGTGTAGAAGAGAATTTTATAGAGGATGTTCAAGATATAAGGCACAAATATTTTCCATGAAGTGATGGATGAGGTTTCCTTTAATAATTGAGGTGAGGGGAACTTTTGGAAATCCTCAAAATATTAAAATATATTAAGACTATTCTAGATCAAAATTCTCCCAAATAGCTTATAAATAAACAGGGGATGAAATTTTCGACCATATATCATCTTTTTTATTATTATTTAATATTTTATATTTTTTAAATAATTTTATAATATATTAATCTCATAAAATATCATTATTTTTTATTTTGATATTATTCATTACATTTAATTTAGAAAAATAATGAAAAAAAGTAAAATTCGAACCAACTATTTTATTATAACTTAAAAATGTTATGTTCATCTAGATAATTCTTGGATTACCTTAAATATATTAAATTATATTAACAATAATATTTTTAAAATCATTTATTTGATTATTCTATTAATTATATAATACATACATTAGTGTCGTGCAAAAATTTATGGTAATTAATTATTTGAAAATAATTAATAATAAATTACTATGATTAAGATAAATATTTTATATTAAAAAAACTACTTATAGTCAATGATATTATTTTGTATAGGCACATACTAAAAATATTGTCGTTATTAAAATAAGAGTGCGGCATGTTTGAATTTCCATAAAATAAAATATTTTAAAGGTAAAAAACATATCAAAGTTGCTCCAAAATGTCATAAATTATATCCTTGGATTATTATGGTAAATATATACTCATATAATAAGATTTAGGTTAATATTTGGGACATTTAATAGTTCTTATTAATTTTTAACCTTTAATTAGCTGATTTACCCTTTACCGTGGTAACATAAATTAATTTGTTTACTATTCATATTGTTCAAAAATAAAAGGTAACTATTTAATATATTTAGAAATATTGATTCCAAATATGGAATACATTTTTACACGTTCAAATCACATTATTTTCATATTTTTGTTTTGAATCAAACTGAAACAATGCAATGAAAGAAACCTATAAAAAATTTTCTTTATAAATATAAAATGTTTTTATACTAATTCAAGTATAAAATCCATTTCCAAAACCATTATTGAGTTGATTTAAATTAATTTAATGTTTTAAAAAAATATTTACTTTTTTTTACTATTCGTTGAAAATCAATATTTTCAAAAAAAAATCTAAACAATTCCTCATATGAAAATTCTAACATGAAAAATTCATAAATGAAATTACATTAGACAAATAAATTTTCTAAAGTATCTATAAATTATAATTTCTACTCATAAGAAAAAACCATTTTTGGAGAAAATTAATTTTTGAAGAATAAAATGACTCTACTAAAAATTATGTGACTATTTTTCTAAGAGTTTTTAAATACATTTATATTTTGTTAGAACTTTATATTTATTGCACAATTTAGTTATTCCTATTCATACTCAGCAATCCAATGGCTAGAAAATAAAAGACATGTACTATTTTAATAATATTGTGTGGTACATTTAAACTCTCCATTTTGTTCAACATAAGTTATCAATGAAATCAAATTATTTAATATAAGATTTTAAAGGTGTTACATTATACACACCATAAAATGAATTTTTCCCTTGAAATTATTTACTTGGATTTAAATAGATGGGTATAACACTTACACATCACATCATTAGGTTCCCACATAGCTTCCTCAAATAGGTGGTTTCTCAATAAAACATTAACTAGATGAGTGGTCTTATTTTATAGAACATTCTATCTACAATCTATAATATCTACTGGTTATTCTTAATAAGAAGGATATTTCTCTAGTGGTATGACCTATGAGTTTAGTACATGTGAAAGACATGGTATATAATCCCTTAGGAAAAATACATGGAATATGTCATAAACATGTGAGAGAATCTATGGAAGCTCTAATTGATTAGTTACCATCCTGATAGGATCAATAATTCCAAATGGACTGATATACCTTGGTATTAACATTCCCTTCCTTCAAAATCTCGTAACTCTCTTCTAGGGAGATATTACTTGGAATAGTTTGTCACCTACTTTAAACTATAGATCATTCTAAATGTTTTCAACAAAACCTTTTTTTAATCTGAGTTTCTCTTATGTGATTATGAATGAATCTAATATTATCTTCCATTTCATCACCTGGATCAAGACCTAATATCATTTTTTCTCCGACAACAGTCTATAATGTTGTTGTTCTACACTTATTACTAAATATGGATTCATAAAGAGACATTTGAATTCTAGAGTGAATGATATTGTTATAAGAGATTTCTACAAAATGAAGGTTTTCATCCCAACCACTTTTGAAATCCATGGAGAAATCTTTCAATATGTCTTATTGAGTTTGAATAGTCCTCTCAAACTGACCATCTATCCGAGGATGGTAAGTAGTGCTAAAATGTAACTCTGTATCCAGATCTTGTTGAAGAATTCCATAGAACATTGAGGTAAAACATAGACCCCCATACGATATAATGGAATGTGGTACTCCTTGAAATCTTCCCACCTCCTTAATATATATTTTTTCAAGATGATCAAAAGTGAAATATTCTCTGATATAAATGAAGTGTGTTGAATTTATAAGGAAATAAACTATAACCAATATAACATTATGAACTTTAGATGTTTTGGGGAGTCTGATTAGGAAAACCATGGTGTTGTTTTCCCATTTCTATTATGGTATGGTTAATATTTACAACATCCCCATAAGCTTATGTCTCTTTTCCTTAACTTGATGAAAATCCAATCATTGAGAAATGTACTCTGCAATATCTCTCTTCATTCCATCCCACCAGAAATACACGTTCAATTATCAATACAACTTTGTATTTTTGGGATTAATATAGAATGATGAACCACGAGCCTAATCCAAAATCTCACAGTTCCAATCTGGTATGGTTGGGACACATACAAGGTTCTAAAAAATTATTATTTCATCACAATCAAGGTTTAACTCAGGAAAATTTCCCATATTCATTTTCACCTCTACATCTTCCTTCTTCACCTCTTAAATCTTCACTTGGATAGATGGTTGAATATTAATTTGATCCATATATTAATTACCCCTTTTATATAATATTTATAGTTACATCCTTTGTAAATCCATAAGTATGGTAACTTTTTTGGTCCCCATCATAGATAATCTATCATGATTCTTTTGGCTCTAAGCATCTTCCACATTTTTCTCTTTCCCAGGATGTTAATGGAATGAGTAGTCAAATTCTATAATCCACTCCAACCATCTTCTTTGGTGCATGTTCAATTATTTTTTAGTGAAAATATACATTATTATTTTGTAATTAGTATATATGTCACACCATAATCCATAAAGATAATTCCCCCATAACATTAATGAAAAATTAACATACCAAACTCCAAATCATGAGTTGGATCATTTTTCTCATTGATCTTCAATTGAAAAGAGGCATAATCTATCAAAAATTATTTTTTCATGAGAAAACATCCTAATCACTTATTTAATGCATCACTATAGATAACAAAACTTTCCTTATTATACGGTAATGTGAGAACAAGTGTATTGACCAAACTTCTTTTCATCACCTTGAAATTCTCTTCACATTCCTTTTCCATATGAAATAAACCGATTTCTTAGTCAACTTGGTGATTGGATTATATAATCATGATAATTCATTCAGAAAATATTGATAATATCTTGGAAATCCATGAAAACTATGGATCTCAGTTACTATGGTTGGTTTAGAAAATTTCTCAATAACTTATCTTTTTGAATGATCTATTGATGTAATATCACATGAGATTATATAACCCAAAAATAAACTTTTTGAATCCAAAATTAACATGTGGGAAATTTTTCATAATGATTTTCCTTCCTCAGAATCTTTAGTAAAATCCTCAAGTGATTCTCATGCTCATCCATTCAATTTGAATATATTGGAATATCATCTATAAATACTACCAGAAACTAATCCATAAAGTCTATATGGAATATATTCATTATGTCCATGAAGATAGTAGGGGAATTATTAAGACAAAAAAGAATCACTATAAATTCATATTGTCCACACCTTGTACAAAATTTCATCTTGAGTATATCATCCTCCCTGACCCTCAATTGATGATATCTGTAATGAAGGTCAATATTGGAAAAGTATTGAGATTTACTTAGTTGATCAAATAAGTAATAAATATAAGGAATATGATACTATTTTCTAATAATGATCTTGTTATGCTCTCGATAATCAATACAATGTCACATTGGTCCATATTTATTCTTAACAAAAAGAATAGGTTCAACCCATCGTGATTCACTAGGGAATATGAATCCCTTATAAATATTATCTTATAGTTATTTTCTAATTCCTACAATTCAATTAGGTCCATTATATATGGATTCTTTGAAATAGGAATTACATTGGTTATGTGTTCTACTGAAAACTCAACATCATGATTTGAGGGAAGATGTTGAAATTATTCGTGAAAGATATAAACAATATCCTATTAAATATTTTTATCCCTAATGTGGAATTTCTACCCAACCACCTGAGATAGATAAACATGATGGGTAGGAATTAAGACCCACAAGATGGAAGAAATATCCAATGGAAGTTCATATTCATCCTTGTATTGATAAATAATTATATATTCATTTGGAATATAAAATGGGACTTCCCTCTCTTGATATTTAATTTGGTATCCATATAGACAAATCTAATCCATGATAAAAATCACATTGAATTCAATTAAAGGGAGAATTATAAGATTTTCAAGAATCACATGCCCATAAACATCAATAAGAGAATAACTATAGAGTTGAGATGCGAAAGCTGTACCCCTAAAAATCTTAAAAAGTAACTCAATATCTAATTATTGAGGTAATATAGTGATACCCTTATCAATTTTATTAGAAACAAACTAGTGGGTGGATGCAGAATCAAATAAAATATTAGTTATTTTAGATTGGATCTAAACCATATCACCTTATTCATTGAAACATTAGATTTAACCTATATCATTCACAATAATTAGGATTTTATTCTAAACATAGAATTATTCATGATGTTTTCTCATCGTATTTTCGAAATTTTAACTAAACCCATCCTCAGATACCAAGAACAATGGCCCAATATTTTCATACATAGATATTACGTCTTTTTTATTTGAATATTAATTACATTACACCAGCACATTAATGAGGGCTGTAAAGGTATAATGCATTTGAAAAATCAGAAACATAAGAAACTTGTTCATAAAATATCTATATTTCCTCTCACTTACTTCTTTATAATTATATCTCTTTTTTAAATATCATACATAATACCTTTCTTCAAATCATGTGGAAAGGGAACATAAGAAAATTGTGAGCTCATATAACCAATAAGGGTAAACATGGGAGATATCAATTGATGATCATATAAAAAAAATAAGATAATCATAAGGAAATGAGATATTTACCATAATATAAAAATTTCATTCCAAATTTCAAAATTTTCATAATCATGAGTTATGGAATAAAACATTAAAATTTAAAAAAAATGAATCATAAGAATGAAAATTCATCATAACTCAATCATGAAACAAAAAATCATGTTATAAATGTGTGTGATGTATAAAAACGATTTCTTATATCAAGATTAACTATTGAGACCATAAGATCATTGATAAACATAGTTTTTCCATAATGGATCATGCACATTGACTTGTTTTCCATAAAAAATCAAGCACATCTAATTGATTCATATAATGGATCGGGAACATTAACTTGTTTCCCTTAACTGTGTCATGAGATATAATTTAGTACCCAATGAAATAGAGGGAGATATAGGTTATACCATTCAAATAATAAAAAATATAGATATATGTTTCATATTACCATAAATTATTTTTTATATCAGAACCCATAAAAACAAATGAGTTTCACAAACATTTCATCAAAACATAACTCAATAAGAGAAACATGATTCATAAACATCATTCCATCATAAACCAAAACCATACATAAAAAGAATATTTATGGTATCCTTGAATCATGTCCCCAGTAAATAATGAGTAATATCAATCAATTTTATCTTGGGTGGAAAATGATTTTGAACGATCACTTGAAATAATTTTTGAGGAGAATATTCTTTCTATTTTGAAATAATTTTTTTAAAAGTCACAAAATTATAAACAAGAACATTTTCATTGGAAATAACATTTTAATCTTTTATAGTAATATTAAAATAATTAAGGAGTCATGATGGAGAGAAAATATTTTCATGCCATATAAGCTATAAAAAACATTCCTTCTATATTTTTGGCAAAAATGTCTGAAAGTACCAGGTTTGGAAAATGAAAAAAATATTCCATTCAAATTATTTTTTAAAAATCCAAAAAGTTTTAAAACTGATTTTAAATAATTATAGGAGAATAATGAAAAAAATTTTAATTTTTTTATAAAACATGATCATGGAAGAGAAATACTTCCTTATGTATACTTGAACATAAATCTTATTTATTAATGACGAGATTATGAAATTAATCCTTACCTCATGTCTTGCCTTCCCTTTTTCTTGTTAAAAAATTCAGTATAATATATATTTATTTATTGTAAAATCTTTAAGTATCCATGTATCTATCATACTATCTATTTTTTATTTATAATATTTTATCAGTTATTTATTAATAATTTTTTTATTAAAATCACTTTTTTGGTGATAACTGCTTTATTTTCCAAGAATGTTTCTGTTAAATAATGTTGGTCCTTCTTCTTTGATCATGGTCTCATAATTTTCAGAATGTTTATTAAGGTAAAAAAATAATATATATTAACAATATTGATATGTATAATAATTCAGAAAAAGTAGAGATAAAAAATGAATTACAACATTAATGGAGACAGTAGGTTGTACGTACACATGAACACTGTTTCCATTTTTCAACTGATTGGACAAAAGAAAAGTAAATAATATTTCACTATTATAGAATTATCTTTTTATCATATGAATAATATATAATAATCAAATTCATCTTTCCAATGAGCCTGTACCCTAGTGGTATAGGCTCCTACTTGGCATCCAAATGACCCAAGATCAAATCCGAGCAGGGGAGAATTTCCGAGTATTGTAGCAGGGCACTATAGCAGTACTGTAGCAGCGACGGAACTATAGCAGTGACGACACTGTAGAGGTGGAGGGACTGTAGCAGGTACTGTAGCGGCGGCTGGACTGTAGCAGCGCGGGTACTGTAGGAGGACTGTTCACCGAGGAGTCCTTTGGGCCAAAAAATGGGCTTTCAAGCCTTGTTTTCAGGCCACTTGGCCTTGGGCCTTCCAGCTATGTAATGGGTCTCCCTCTACCCAGTCTAAAGAGTTATTTTCTTTAAATAATAAATCGAGGATTCAGCCCCAACCTTTAAAAAAAAATCAAATTCATCCATATTACCATCCATTCTAAAAAAATGAATCATATCATATCATGGAGATGGTAGTCTATACTAACGCATGAGCGACATTATTGTTTCCCAAAAGATCAAATGATAAAATGGTATACATGATATTATCTTTACAGAAGTATAATTATTTCCTAAATATCATATATAAAAATTAAACCCATCATAATACCCATAAATAAAATATAGTGATAAAAAATTAATTGTATCAGTACGTGGAGACAGTAAGCCGTACGTACGCACAAGAGATACTTTATGTTATTATTTGATGGGAAAGAAGTTGTATAATGATGTTTTAATAATCATCATGAAATTTCATAATATTTACGATAATAAATTTATTATTTTATGATTAATATCATGGATTTAAAGAAGTAAATTAATAGTATAAAAAAGTGACCATTTTAAGGTGATCACCTCATCATGGAAAGAAATCCTTTAAATATTATCTTATGCACTTCAGAGTTGGTATTTTGGGAAGACCAGAACCTTTGAATGATTCTAGGTAAGAGGAGAAGAGAATTTTTTGGAGCCTATTTGAGCTATAAGGATCAATGTATTTGTCTTGACCCATCCCACAGGGCCTGTACTATGACTACCCCAAGCCCGACTTCCATATGCTAGGGGCTGGCGACTAGAACCGAAGGTGTATTCCCTCAAACTGGGAAGAAATTTCCATTATAACTTTTAAACACACGCAACCAAGCACACAAAAAGATATGAACTCAAGAAAACTGTATAGTAAAAAATGTGAGTATAGTAAGAAAAAGGGGCCCGAATACAAACCCAATTGGAAAGTACATGAAACTGAAAGTATAAGTAAATTGAAGAAAAAAGGAAGATAGCTGCTTGGTCATCCTACAAGTTTCCTACATGAAGGGTAGGTACATATCGCCCCCTTAGCACTCCTCGTCCATCCGCCTCCTATGTGTACCGACTCGTCATATGGTCCACCTCCGGGCACCTTCAGTCCCGGTACCCTCAGTCTCGATTAATGATGTCTGTCATCTGCACCAAACACAATAAGGTTCAAGCATAGCCTATGTGGGGGTGAGTATAACGATACTCAGTAGGGACCATGAGACCCTCAAGGTCTCACAAAATCCACAAATGATAAACCTAAAAACCTGAAGTCAACTGTCAAACCTACTTAGGTATATTCCCATACATATACCTAAGTTATCATGTATACCCATCTCAATCATGAGGAAACATAGGGTTCAACCCAAAATCCCAAAGCTCAACTGTTCCACAAAGGAAGGAAAACCACCAAGGCAAGTACCACACAGGTACACCACACATAAGAATACCACCAAGGTGTTACCACAAAGGAAAGTACCACACAGGTATGAAATTAGCTCACACCAGGTGTAACATAGGTACGGTAGTAGAGATGATTAGTTATATCTACTGAATCATATTACTCCGTTAAGAGACTCTACTAATGACCTACACAGAATCGCTAGGAGCTGACCCAAACAGGATCGCTAGAAGCTGACCCACAAAGGATCGCTGGAGCTGACCCACACAGGATCCCTAGGAGATGACCCACACAGGATCGCTAAGAGATGACCCACACAGGATCGCTGGAGCTGACCCACATAGGATCTCTATGAGATGACCCACACAGGATCTCTAGGAGCCGACCCACAAAGTATCTCTGGAGCTGACCAACACAAGATTTCTAGGAGATGACCTACACAGGATCTCTAGGATCTGACCCACACAGGATCCCTGGAGCTTACCCACACAGGATTTCTAGGAGCTGACCCACATAGGATCACTAGAGCCGACCCACACAGGATCGTTGGAATTGACCCACACATGATCTCTAGGAGATGACCCACATAGGATCGCTAGGAGATGACCCACACAGGATCACTGGAGCTGACCCACACAAGATCTCTAGGACCTAACCCACACATGATCGTTAGATCTGACCCACACAAGATCGATAGAAGCTGACCCACACATGATTGCTGGGAGAGCACTCTTCTCGTCACATCCAGCTACTAGGTTTCTACACTAGGCTTGCTCGTCTCTAGGAGAGTCCACTCCCCAATCCACTAATCGATTCTACAACTGCCACAATGTCCCCTGAAGAAGTATCTCAAAGGACTGCCATGACATAGGGGTCTCAACGCAATAGACATCGCATCAATCAGATGCCCGATCTGTGAGTTATTATACTTTTAGTCCTGAGGGCCCGGTTGGATTTTTGCCCGATCCAACCCTACCATACCCCATCCTTATCCAAAACTTTAGTGGGGTATACCAAAAGGACAGTCTTGATCCAAGGTTTTTGGTGCCACAGATGGTTCATCATTTCAAAACCGTATGAGGGAGATATGTCGAATACAAGATCTCAAATTATTATTATTATTATTATTGGGTGTTTCGTGGACTCAAGCCACAAACTGGAATTTAATATTCAACATTAGACTTAAATTGAACGTCTTAATGTCAGGATCATGTCTCCACTTACATTAAGTCATTCGTACGTCGCACGCAAGAGTTATGGATGGTTGAAGATTTAATAATAATATATTATTATTATTATTTGAGTGTTTTAGGTACCCGCTCCAATAACTCAAAAAAGACATCCAATATCAGACTCATAAATTACGTCTCGAAGTCAGGGCTGTACTGCCGCTAATGGCTCATGAAACCGAGGTCACACAAAGAAGTTACGGTCAAACCACGGTTTTCCCAACAAAAATTAAAATAATAATATTTTGTTTTAAACCTTACATGTATTATGTTTCATCTCCATTTTTTTAAGTTGAACGCACATACCTCTTAATTGGCACCATATATTAATTTTTAATATATCTATCAAAATATTTAAGTTTCTCCCTCCAATCTAATTCCATATTCATTCACAATTTTTCCTTCTTCCAGACGACCTGACCGCCGCCACCACCTCCGGCTACCTGAGCCACAATGCCTCCAGACTGTCGCACCACCTAGATGCTACCTCCTAGCTGTCCTCCTCCGCCGCACATCACACCATCTACCTCACCCAGAGTTGTGTCATGAACACAAACTAGAAATCACACCGCCACGTCACAACTTTCATGGGCCGCCGCATATTCGGTCTAAACACAAAAAATATAATGATCTCATATTCACGATCCTCAGATCGAGGGATCCACATCCATATGTCACGCTCAATAGAATATTTCATTTCCATCTCTAATAAATATTTGGCCGACTCCTTCCACGAGCCATTTCGGATTCATTCGAAGTCCGAAAAATTTAACGACAACATATTTGCGATCCTTGCGTCTAGGGATTCGCATCTATATATCGCACTCATAAAAAATTTGTGTTTCCAATTCCAATAAATATTAGGTGTTGAATAATGAACAAAGAACGCATGAAGAATAAAAAGAAAGAGGAGCATAGTTTATGTGTGGGATGATGGACATGTTAATTTTTCCATCGTCGTCGTGAATTTAGGATATGAAGAATCAATAAAACAAATTCCAAAATATATAAAAACCCCTACCTTGTTTCTTGGAGAAAACGCGGGGAAGAAGTTGAAGTTATTGAAGAGGACGTCAGCATTCATCACTCCCGTAAGAGGCTCCAAGTAGGTTCCTCATTCTTCGATTCCGGAATTATCACTTAGTTGTAGTGGATGTTTTTAGTTGAAGAATCTCTTTCCAAGTTATCCAGAGCTCTCCTTTTTCCAACAATCCTTTAACCAAATGGTGAAGTGCCAAATAAGTTTATTAAATAATCTAATTGAGTTGGCACATCAATGGGAGGAAAAACAAGAGTTATCTTCCATTAAAGGGGGAGTTCAAGGGTTTGGTGGTCCCAACCATTGAATTTAAATGGGGGTTTTTAGTCCGGGTGGTCCCCACTACTAAACATCAAATGGGAGGTTTAAAAAATAAAATAAAATTTGTTCTTTATTTTATTTTTTTTCTTTTAACTCTCTCACAAAAATCCAAAAAACTAACTTCCACCCTCAACCCACAGAGGTCAAAGTGAAGGTTTCTTTAAGAGAATATTAGCACTGCGAGTTCAACAGTGTCCTCAGATTTTAATTCCGAGTACCATTTCAAAAGTTACAAAATGTCGCTCACGCTTTTCCTGAATATACGCAAAAAAAGGTCAGAAAATTATTAACAGTCACTCTCGACCCGCGCCGGTTGAGGTTAGGCTCTACCCAAGTGAAAGATTTTCCAATGAACCGAACTGTACTCTCGGATTTCCTATCCGAGTTACGGTTTAAAAGTTATAGATTTTATAATAAAATAATTGTCAATTAATTATTTTATATACATCCAAAAACTACCTTTCACTGATGGCCCACGCTAGCCAAAGTTAGTATCTGCTTAAATAAAGCATGCCATCATGAGTTCATCATTGGTCTTGGATTTTCAATCTGAGTTACCATTTGTGAGTTATAAGCATTTGAAAAATAAAATAATTTATTTAATTATTTTATTTACAATTATGCTATTTTGGGGTTTTCTCATAGGAGGCCCACGCCAGACAAACTTAAGTCATGCCTAGGATAAACCCGCCATTTTGAACACAACGGTGCCCTCAGATTTCTAATCCGAATTACCATTTACAAGTTATTCAACTTTTTCAGGAAAACTGCTTAAGCGTGCTAATTAAAGCGTAACAAAACTTCGACGGATCATTCTGGGTGCTTTGGGCCTCAGAATCACGCGCCGTCAGATTTCACAGTCTTGTAATAATTTCATATAATTAAAAAAATATACAAAATTTCCGAGACATTAAAATATTGTAATTAAGTGAGGGAGGAGATTTCCTTTTATAATTGAGATGAGAGACACTTTTGGAAATTTTCAGAATATTAAAATATATTAAGAATATTATAGATCCAAATGCATCCAAATTTACAATAAATTAATTGGGGAATAAATTTTAGACCATATATTATCCTATTTGTTCTTATTTAGTTTTTTATAATTTTAGAATAATTTTATATAATATTAATCGCATAAAATATCGTTATTGTCAATTTTGATAGCATTCATTACATTGGCCTTAAAAACATCAAGACAACTAGTAAAATTAGAAAAAAAATGTTTTATTATATCATAATAATGCCACATAAATTTTTATAATTCTTTTATCACGTTTAATATATAAAATTATGTTAATTTTAATATTTTTACTATCAATTATTTGATTATTCTATTAATTAAATAAAACGCATCAGTATTGTGCAAGCATTTAAAGTAATTATTTATTTACTAAAATTTAAAAATAAATTATGATGATGAAGATATATATTTTTTATTCAAAAATAATATTTATAGTAAAACATATCCTCTAGATAAAAAAAAATTAAAAATATTGTATTTATTAAAAACAAGAGTGTGATGTGTTTGACTTTTCATAAAATAAAATATTATAAATGTTTTAATCATGTAAAAGTTGATAAAAAATTACATAAATTAGAATTTAGTGTGATTATGGCTGATATATAATCATATAACCCATTTTATATAATTTTTTGGGTCATTTAATTGTTTTTATCATTTTATTTTTAACATTTAATTACATGATTTACCATTAACTGGGGTAACAAAAATTACTATGTTTACTATTAATATTGTAAAAAAATATAAGTTAACTATTTAATAAATTTATACATCCTGATTAAATAAATGGAATCCATTTTTTATAATTCAAATAACATAATTTTTAGAATTTAATTTGAAATCAAACCAGGAAAACTCAATGAAAAACTATTTTTCGGAAAAAAATTCCATTTTTAAATATAAAATGTTTTTATTATAAATTCATGTATAAAATAAATTTCATAAACCATAATTTAATTATATTATATCAAAATGAAATAATAATATTTTAATAATAACCAAAATATAATTTTAATATGTAAAAAGAAAATTAAAATCTTGTTTTTTTACTATTCGTTGAAAAATAAATATTTTCCAAAAATTACTAAAAATTCACCATTGTAAAATTTTGACATGAGGAAATCATAAATTAAATTACATTTGTTATATGATTTTTTATAAATTCATAATTTATGAAATTTACTTATAAGAAAAACAATTTTTGGATAATTTTTCGAATAATAAAATGACTTCGTTAAAAATTATGTGATTCTTTTATAAACATTGTTCAATAAATTTATTTGTAGTTGGAAATTTATATTTATTTCATAAATCAGTTAATAATATTCTTACACACTAATCCAATAATAATTAATTAATTGACACAAAATACTTTAATAATATTACATGGTTTGTTTAAACTCAATATTGTGTGAAACACGAGCTATCGATGAAATAAATTTTTTTAATATAAAATTATCAAGGTGTTACAATGAGTACATAAAAATTATATTGAGAGACATATCATTCATTTAATGAAATGAAACATCCATAAACTTCAATTTTTAGTTAATATGTTCTAGATTCATATATAGAATGAATAAGTATCGCGAGCCACTTGGCTACACAATGAAGAAATTCCTCACATATCTTGTGTGAAGAAGAACCACATCCCTTTTCCTATTCAGAGAAATCTAAAGGGTAACATAAATAAGAAATACATTAATAGTGTATTTTATAATTTTAATATTATATGATGGTTCTATGAAGCCCTCTATGGTTTTGTGATGCCACTGAGATACCCCGTACTCAGTTACATGAAGACCAGTGCAAGAGAAACATAATTTTATGAAATAAATAGTAACAACATGTATAAAATAAATGAATATATATTCATTATTTACATTCATGAATAAATATTGATATTTAATATTTCAAACAAAAATAATTCATAAGTATTCATTAATTAAATCCATTAATGTAAAAATACACTAGACACCGAAATGAAACCTAATCTTGTGCAAAGAATAATTCCCACCAAATTGAAACTAATAACACATTTCTATGATTTAATGTTTTTTTTTGAAATTGATAACCTGAAATATTAATTTAATATATCATATTTATTTTCAAAGATCAAAGGCATTAGAGGTAGCCTATAATATTGCTACTAAATTGGGTTAACCATTGATTGCTAAATCTGAGATATCCCACTGTTTTTTTATGAATTAGAGTTATACATTAGATTTATACATTAATATAATTTATTTTAATATTTTCTATTGATGATGTATTGAATTACACTTTTTATCACCATAGAAGGTACATGATGATATACTATATTCTTTTGTTTCAAAGTTACATATTTATTTTACCTAACCAGTGCTTGAGAAATTAGTTTAATATCTTACAATTTATCATTATTTTCTTGATAATAAATGGAAAGTTATGTGTGAGTGGGATAATGACCACTATGAATTAGTGATATAGTCATCAATATAGGAGGATAACCACTTTATAAATCTCTCATGTCTATTGTAGTTTACTCTTTTGTGTGCATGCTTTCTAATTATAGGTGAAGCCGATAAGAGATCAATTTACTTAATAAGTAATTGAGGTAATGAAATAAATAAACTTTTAATGTGATCAATATTTCTAAACATTGATTCAGCCGTACTTAGTGTGGTCATACCAATGTGATCCTAACAATTGGTATCATATTTAGGTCACACCACTAATCTGATTCCCTAATTAGAACCTTATTGAAGATCTGAATTCTCTTATCAATTCATAATAAATTAAAAACATAGAAGAGGTCAATATATTGAAAATTCGAACTATATTTTAGTGAATAACATGAAAAAATAAAAAAATAAATAATTGATAAATATTAATAATAAATCCATATTTTTCAAAGAGGATGATGAATCAGTTTCCCAATGCATTATTTCATAGCAACACAAGTCATGCTTGGAAGTAGAAGATCTGGTAGATAGTTCTACTACTAATAAATTTGAAAATAGTTCTACAAATAATGATAAAAATGTATCCTATATGTTTTTATAAAATTTTCAAAAAATAACTAAGCACAATTGTTGAGGATCTTCCCTCAGATAGTGACAATTATACAATACATAGGAAAACTATGCAAGAAGTAATCACCCATCAAGAAGAAGAAGCTGAGAGAAGTTACAATACACCAACAGAAAGGGTGAACAATTATATTTATTTAAACAAAGAAAGTAATTCCAAAAGTGTAATAATAAATTATCAAGATGAATCATGTTCTAGAATTGGGAATGATTGTTTTTAATTAATTATAAAAAAATATAAACCCCTTATGATTATAGAATAGATGTTCCATGCATTATATACAAATAAAAATAATAGAATTAGTGTCAAGATGTCTCAACATGTAATCAATGAAAATAAGATCAATGAAATAATAAATTTGATATATAATTAGAACAAAATTCGTGATGATGAAGTTATGAACACCAAGAATGAATGTTATGATTGATTGAAGTTAGTTTAGGATATGGAAAACATCCTAAATTTGAAATTTATTGAGTTTGACGTAAAATAGGTAAATTCTACAAATACTCAAGATATGTCTTCATAAAAAGATAAAAGAACTGTTCCTAAAAGGGATTCACCCACACAAACTAATAATGAAGATTCTTATCCTAAATTACCTTCCACTAGTTGAAAAAAATATTAAAATAATCTAATAATCAATCTAATTTAGTTGTTAAGAAGAATATACCATCCATCTATTTTTTGATGACTATTCACTTCTAAAAAATGTGAGTTGAGAATAACAACCAACAAAAAAGTGGATAAATAAGGGTGTTGAGGTTCTTATCACATCATTTATAATCTAGAATAATCAGTGTAAAAAAATAGTTTCCATAAAAAATCAAATAAGAATAAATGAAAAGAACCAAAATTATTAAAAATATCAATATATATAGACTATTGTTAAAAAAAGATCAATATTTATTGGATACTGTTGGAGCTTTAATATATTTGGGCATACTGAATTTGATTATTTGTATAATATGTTAATATATAAATTTCAATGGATGAAAACATCATGTTGAGAAAATAATTAATGAATAAAATTAATCATATGAAAGAAAATAATAATCCTATAATAAATAGATTTTAAAATTTAATGAAAGAATTTTGTATTTGAAATTATATTGGTCATAGTGAAGAGTTATGAAAGTATAAATCGTTCAAGCAATTCACTAAAACATTTTATAACAATAGACAACACGATCGAGATAATATAAAGAGTTCAACCTTTGAATGGAACTAGATGAAAAATATTAGCAAGAAGTACAAAAAAAGAAAGATAAGTCAAACATGGGTAAGAATGAGAATAAGCAAGATAAAAAAACCCATAATATAAAAAAGGTTTCTAAAAAAAGATAATAAGTTATTAATTATTTGGAAGAATATGACCCGATCTTGTTCACTATATAAAGTCTAGGGATATCATAATGAAGGAAAGAAAGCTGCTTAAGAAACAAATGGGAAGATCAATCCCAGAACAAAATAAATGTACAAAATTAGTAATACGAATACCTTAAAATCCATGTTTATCTAACAATCATGATTTTCATATTTGAGATGACATAATAGAAATTTATCTAGATTATTTGGATAAAGAAAGAAAATTGGAAGAATAATAGGTGAAGGATGATGCAATAGGATGTAAAAAATTTCTCATTAAGAAATAAAATTTCATAAGAGGTTATCAACCCATGATAACTATAAAATATTAAAAGATCTATGAGGATGGTGCAGTAAGGATAGAAATATCTCATATAAGTGTTTTTCATAACTCCATTTCATCAAGAGATGTGAAAAATTATATACAAATCTCCTATTTTTGAATGGAACACTTGAGTGGCCTATCACTCGCCTAGATTCTGATTCTCTCAACACTTCTCTACCTTAACATCCCTCTAGGGTTTCCCCATTCAGCACAATGGCACTCATCGCTTCACTTGTTTCTTTAAAAGTATCTTCTTCTCTACCCTCCTTGTCCAAAGCTATGGCTCGTGCGAATGCTGTTTGCCTCTCACCTCCACTCTTACCGACTAACCCATGATCATATGACCTATATCTGACAAATCATGTTAATATTAACCATCTGATAGATTCCACACATCACCTTAAACATTAATTTACACTTATACAGGATCCTCTTACCCTTACACCCATCCCATCATTATGAATTTAATGGTTTATGTGAGATACCATTATGTGGGGATAATGACATGTTGGTACCCTCACATAGGGGATGAGATGCATTTATGAAACAATTAAAATTAGTCATATTCAACCTACATGTTTATATTATTCTTGACATACCCTTACAAAAATGGGATTGACCGTTACATGATCAAATTCATGAAAATAGATGTTCACTCAACTCCAAAATCCAAAATATATCCATATCCTATGATCAAGTTGAGAGATAGAGACAAGCTCGATCGATTTGAGGACATGAATACATTCCATTATTTGGAGAATATAATATGAATGTAGATGAAAAAGATGATATAGTGAGGCCTTAATATATATTAATACATGTGATTTGATAATATACACATGGTAATTCTCAAATGGTGGAAGAAGCTCATTACATGAAGAAATAATTACTCCCAGTGTCATCAAAAGATAAGAAGGAAATACATGAGTTGATTAAAATATTGAACACCTCTGTAATTTTAATTTTAAGAAATGATATGACATTTTCATTTGATATATTTATTTGAATCCCTGACCTAACATTTTTATCAAAGTGAGATGCAATGAATTTTATATATAAACAACGAGGTACCAGAGTCAATAGTAGTTGTTGAATATTTTGACATCTCTCAATTTCTTTTATAGAAAAAGAGAATCCGTGAAACATATTGTTTCATGTAGATGTTCCACACTCATTTAATGGCCTCCAAATATTTTTTTTCATTTTCTAAAATAAAACACTTTTTTGGTGAGTGGGAACCTTACAAACACCAATACAAGATTCAAACACCTCCATCTTAAATAGAATCACACAACATATAAACATTATGAAAAGCAACATTCAAAATTAAAAATTCAAATTAAAAAATTTCAAAACAAAACATGGGAAAAACAAGCCACCTGAGAAACCCAAAGCGAGAGGCGTCGTGTCACCATCATCACCATAATTACCTCTCGGACCTTATCAACTCGTCACTATCACCGCCTTCACATTGACCCATCACCATCACCGCCATCCATGCACCTTCATCATATCGCATCTCATAAACACAACCATCGACGTCACCATTGAATCGTCGTCCCATCACCGCCAACCAGTCCAAACCACGATCACAAAAGAACACCAATGCCATTGTCATCACCAGAGAAAAACCAATACCATTGACAACTAAAGAATCCATGAACTAGGGATACGCAAACATCCGAATAAGAATCCTGGACAAATCAAACTCAGAAACGACCTCCTCGAATAGTCTCGCTGATGCGACCATCATCACTAGCCCCCAGCCACAGAACCGCCAACGTACTCCAGTTAGAATCCACCGAATCCCTCCAACACTGTGAGATGATCTCTTGAAACAGAAAGAACACGTTCCACATAATAGATTCATCGATGAATCCAGATCAAGGAAGAATGTGACCAGACACCATCCTATCGTCGCTTCACCTTCTCCGTTATCATCCTCATCACAACACAAACTCCGCTTATTCCATCACCACATCGCCAGTCAATCCATTGTTTAACTAGAAAGAGGGAAAAAACCCAAAGAAAACCCCCAACAGAAACACCCAAACCACCTAGAGTGAAGAAGAAAGAATGGATTTTTTCCCTAATCGAAACTAGAAAAAGAAATCTTAAAAAGAAATGTGGCAACCGAAGATCTCAACACCAAGGGGATGAATCCCTAAAAATTAATCGGGGGTAGAAACCCTAGATTAGGAATCAGAGAGATGCTGAGATGACCATCAACCACCAATTCGCTATCCCAAAACCTCGGTGTGCCCATACCTCCAGATCCGACCTGGAGCAGAGTGGTGGAACTAGAGGCCAAAGCACAGAATGGTAGCAGGAAAGAAGCCTTCACGGACCCAGGGACAGGAGGCTGAGAACCAGTGAGAGAGAGAGAGCAAGAGAAATCAAAGCAGAAGATGCCACTGGGGAGAAAAGAAACCCTAGGAAGAGGAAGATACTGAGCCGAGACTACATGAACATCATGGGAATGGAAGAACCAAATACATTTTCTTTTTCAAAGAAAAATCAAGGGTTACACAAAGAATAAATAATATCCTAGTGTAGTAAACAACAACTATATTATATCAAAGTTATATGATTCAATCCAGTGTTGAAAAACCCCACTAACATACCACTTACATAGATAAATGAAGGTAGGATTAAGTGAAGAATATGATCAAGAATAAAAAGAATGATACATTTTATACATTACGTAGACATGCTTTCAATTAAGTATATGAATTCATAAAAAATTAGATTCATTATTTCACACACAATGTTTTTTCAAGTGTTCATGAATAAAATATGTTGATTTGAAAAGATAACACCCATTAAATTATTATTGAACATTCACAAAGAATAAATGCACTACATTTAATCTAAAAATACAATTTAGAGATTGAATATGTGTGTGGTATTGATAACTAAACACAACAATTAAATAAATCATATTTTTTTGAATATAAAATTAATGAGTGGCATCCCACAATATTTTTTCATAATTATATTATGCTAGTGGTTTTCTAATTCATGACTTCCCACAGAATGCTGTGAAATTGTGGCATATATTTTATTTATTTATTGAGTGGTGTATTTTAAAAATTATTTACATGTGTTAAATAAGACACTAAAAATACTACTGATTATTTAGAAAGGGGTAGGTTGATTTATGGTATTATTGTTTTGCAATGTTAAAACTTTTTTTTACCTTTTTGGTTCTAGGAAAATTGAGTTCAAGGTTATATGATTGCTTGTTCATTTCATGATAATTAAAAGAAAATCTATGTTCGAGTTGGATAATAACCACCGAACACAAAGGATTTAGTTATCCACATTGGAGGCAAACATTGTTAATAAAGTCTTATTTCTATTTTGATTTGTTATTTTATGTACATGCTTACTAATTAAAGGTAAAGACAAAAATAAAACCATTTACTAAATATACAACCACTGTAATGAAAGGTAAATTTTTTTAAAGTGATCAACGTTTCCCTACATTTATTCACCAACTCTCGGTTTGGTCATCTCGAAGTGATCCTATAAATCTATGGTATATTATCTAATAATTTTATTTCATTAATGGATTGGAAACAAATATTTAAAAAAATCAATATGAATGAAAATTAATTTCATGACAAGAATGTATTTTAGGGATAACTATGGAAGAAAATAGGATTTAGGTATGAAAAAATGTAAGGTTAAATATATTCTTGATGTTGAGGTAATATAGGTTTAATTGTTTTTGGAAAAAAATATGTAATACATTTTTTTTCTATCCATAGAATTTATTATTAAAATAATTATAATGTGATCCCCTATATTTTTGGTGATGCTTATCTAATTTTTGTTATTATGATATATACTTATTATTTTTTGAGATTATGAACTAATGATTAATATATATAATGGTTAATGATAGAATATATTTTTGGAAGAATGTATAATCTCATATTTGTTTAATGAATTGGAGATTGAAATGGTTTTGGGACAGGTCTGTTTTGTAAAATATATTATTATATTATATACGTACTAGGTTATAGGATTATATAATAGGATACCATCATTTGAGTAAATATATTTATCTTGATAAAACCTATGGGATTAAGGTAGATTCATTTTAGAATTTATAAGCAAAATTATGAATATGATAATAATTCCCCCAAATACATTCATTAGTTAGGAATAATTTAAATTGAGGGGATGAGAATTTTTTATGAGGGAAAATGTAACAAACAAATATTTTAATATATATTTTTGTTTAATTATGTGATAGTTGCTTGATATATTTATTTTCATGAATCATTGAACTAAAATGAATCCATGTTATATATATATAGATAAATATTTAATATTACCACTAATCTTGTCATGGAATTAGTAGTTATGAATATAAGTAACTGGATTATTGATTTCATGGTAATTTTTTTCTTAATTTATTATTCTATTTGAGAATAACTCTTTTTATTATATGTAATTTTAACTAAATATGAATATGTATATTTTTTATACTATAATTTTGATAATGTATAATGTAGAGAGATTAATTATTAAGAAAAAGAAAATGATGTAATTTTAAAAAGAAGATTTTCCTATAAAAATGTATTTAACTAAGATTTATAATTTCATTTTAAATTAAAATATATATTATTTTGAATAATAATTTTTTAAAAAAATAAAATAGTTTTTTATATTAAACATAATGATATTATTTTATGATTAGTTTTTTTAATTATTAAGAAATATTTATATTAAAGAGACTAGTGAAATATACATTTTTCTCAAATACTATTCCATTTATAGAAATATTAGTTGTTAATTAAGATTTGTAAATTTAAGAAAAAAATATTTGAGAAAAAATATTTATTTTATATGTAAAAATAAAAAATTTATTAATATTTAATTGTGTTTATAGACCTATAATTACCATTTTAGAACTGGAGTGATATTTTTCTAAAAAAGTAGGTTTTATAAAATTATTCATTTATTAATTTGAAATAAATATTTGTTGATTTTACATATTTAATAAAATAAAATAGAAATAATATTTGTCTTTAGTAGGACAAAATTATAAAATAAGGGTCATTTTATTTTTGGGCATAAAGGATAAGTCACCTTAGATAAAAACTAGCCACCCTAGTAAAAGCTAAAATAGTAAAAGTAAAAAATATAATTGTAATGAGTTTATTTATTTAAAATAATTTTTGGGAATGGGTTTTTGATGAAAATATATATATTATCTCTTCTCCCATACATTATATCTCAATTTTTAGCCACTTATATTTTGACTACTTCTAATTTTTAATAATTAGTTGTTATTTAAGAAAATAAAACCCCTTTTCACTAAAATAAGTTGTACTCCTATCTTCACTTACCTTCACATAAAAACCCACATAGATCACTCCAAACTCTACCTAAAACCCTTTTAAAAATTCTTACCCACCATAAATATGTTATAGTATTCTCAAAATACCATCCCTCAAAGGATTATCCCATTTATAATGTAGATAATCCATGAAGTGAGGTATAAATTTATTACCTATCCTTTTTCATTTATATATCATTTTATGAACTTATTTTTAATAAAATTACATTACACATATCTAGAACTATAAAACCAACATCATTAGTATACATGTATGTTACTATGATACAAGAACTAAGCACCTTTCCCTTTCTAATTACCCAAAATAGAAATCGTAGTTTGTGCTTTGTGTGGACTACCATATCCATGACACAACATGTTTTTTCCTTTATAAAAATATAAGAAAGGTAAAAATGTTTAATTTAATATAAAATTATGATATTTATGATATATTTTATATTTTTTAATTATTAACCATATGAAACCATGTTCATGTTCTATGGAAAATGATACTATCATCCATGCATACGTGTGGACTCCTGCCTCCATGGAACGCCTTAGTTTATTTATTTATTTAATAAACGCCTTAAATAGATGGTAATGAGAATGGTTTTAATGGAAAAATATTATTATTATGAAATTACCCGTTTTATATAAAAAATTTTGAATACGTATTAACAAAAGAATCAATAATCAACCATAGTAAATTCCACCACAGAAAATAAAGTTCTGTGAGGAAAAATGATTTATTTATTGAATTAAATAAATTCATATATTTTATATTTTAATGGCCCAGACCTCTTTGGTCCATTCCTTTGTGAAAATGTGGTGCTGGAGGTGTTCCGGGAGGTCAAGGTGATTTGGGGGTGCGTTGGGGTGGACTTCTAAAGAAAGCTAAAGGGTAATAGATTTCGCACAGTTGGCGCACGGTTTGCCTAAACCATGCGGCCAAACCATTCAAGGATGGTGTTGGAGGTAGTGGATAATGCACGATTAGCGCACGAGTTGTCTAACCATGTGACTAACCGTGCGAGGAGTGTTTGGCGAGGTAGAAGCTAACGCACGGTTAACGCACTGTTTGTTAAACTGTGCAGACTAACCATGCAGACACTTAAAGTTAGATCCTAAAATTGTGGATCTAAATAGTTTTGCCTTTAATCACCTCGTTTAAGCCCCTAAGAATCTATAACTCAGGATTACCCTCCCTTGATGGTTATAAAACCTCTCCCAAGCGTTTTAGAGGCAATCCAGAGGCTTTTATTGGAGAATCTAAGCCGATACTTGGGGTATACAGTCATTCTTGCTTGATTTCATAGATTTACATAGATCTACTCCTCTTTTCTCAGTTTCTTGGATCTACACCCGTTATGGGTAGATCTAAGCATGTGGATGTCAAATATGATGAGATTTGGTCTTGGTTGTGTAAGGATAGGAGACCTAAGGAGGATTAGTGGAGAATTGACCCGGTTTCTTGGGAGTTCATTGACTGTTGTGGTTTTCCTCGAAAACCTTTGAGGTAGGGGATTCGTGGCTTCTCTAATTGTTTATTTGCAATTGTAGAGTTAGCATGATTTATCCCTTTGGATCACAATAGAATTGACCTAATCAAATACTTGAACCAGATTAAAAGCATTGGTTTGATCGCATGTTGTTGCTTTATACCATGATAATAGTTTGCCTCTTGATTTTCTAGATAGTGTGATATATATGCCTTGCTTGTTAGAATGGGGTTCTTGATGAAATTGATAAAGAACGTAAAGCTGTAATTAATTGATAATTAATTGGCTAATGATAAAGAGGCATGTAAACGAATACGGTTATTGTTGTTGTAGTTCTTGATCCAAATTGATGTTAATCAAATTGATGCCGATGTATGTGTTTAATTCAGTTGGTTGGTAAACTTGAAATCTATTGGTGCTTATTGTTTGAAGGCCGAATGCCTTGTTAAAGGGCCAAGAGACCAACCTGATGTGATGTTTGTTTTCTTGCTTCTTGTGCGGTGATGTGACCCTGGGAGGGTGTTGTGATATGTGGGGGCATGGAGGCCTTGTGGTTGTGGCAGTGGATGATGCCTAGAGTGGCGAGATGCATCGGTTTATGCATGTGGGTGTCAGGGAGGACACCAGGGATGATGGAATGGGATGGATGTGATTGTTGGATGCTTGTTGATTCTTGGTTGTTTATCTGCTTTACTTTTCCCCACTGCTCAAGGCACCTGGTCTTACTTACCCTTCTTTTGAAGGAGGCGAAGACACACAAGGTATGCCACGTGCTTTCCGTGTTTAGCCTCTCAAGGGAGAATGGGTCTACACTCTTGTTATAGGTAGCAGAGACTCGATGGGTAGTACGTCTACTCACCGTGTTGGGCCCCCTTGTGTTTAGTAGCATAGGTTGATTTTCTAAAATGCCTGGGAATATGGGAAAGTAATTCTGTAATGAATGTTTGAATAAATGATGTTAACCCATGGGGTTGGAGTTTGATGAAACTTAATGATGAGGTTGAGAAACTTTGAAGTGAAAGTGGTTTTTGGATGTGATATTAATGGAACTTAATGTGGAATTGTTCTTGGTTAATTAATGTTTGAATAATTAATTAATGTACATTCAAATTGATAAAAAGGTGAATGAAGTAATCTAATAAATCCCTTTAAATGGTTATATGCTTATAGGATACCTAGTCTTAGAAGTGGCAGCCCAGAGTCCAAGAGACGTTAGCTACAGTTGTGTCTAAGACTAGGTTATGCCAATGGTGTGGTTGTGAGTTATAATATATTCTATACTTTTTGTGTTCTATACGCTACTACACCTTGTCAGTAAGGGAAACTGACACCTCGGGGATTCTGAGCCCCGGGGGGGTGTTTTACCCAACATTCCGGTGGGAGGATGAATGGCTGACTACCCCCTTTGACCCCGCTCTCTTCTCTTGGTAGATACTAGTGCTATGAGGCACAATGATTAGTTTTCCCCATATATATGTGTAGAGAGCTGTAATGGCTTGTGGTTATTCACACACATATATTCTGGATATAGTATCCTATGGACTACTATAGGTGTAATGTGTATAGGATGTGATGGCTTGAGGATCCTTACTCGGTGTATGAGCTGTAATGGCTTGAGGTATAATACCAGACGTATGATACACGTTATGCGAGTTGTGGTGGTTCCTGGAAACTACCTGGTTACTTTTGGTTGTGAGGATGGTGTGGTTCTTAGCCCCAGTGTCTGTGTGCAAGCCTTTGTGGTGCATGTGGTGCAGATTGTAGAGCTTAGCCCAGGTGTATACGAGCAAGCCTTTGGAGAGGGATGCACAAGACGTATGTCATTGGGGCAAAGAGGCAAACTTGTGGGGAAGTAGTATCAGGGTACCCTTGATATCCTTTATTATATGATATATTCTTATATACGTTACTTGGTGAGAGTATCCATGGTGAGGTTGGGAACTTAGTATAACTGTTTAGGTGATGATTTAGTTTCACTTTTTGTTTACTATGCTTTAGCATGCTTTCTTTACTTTTGCATGAGAGGTTTCTGGGAGTATCCTACTGAGTATACTGTCATACTCACCCTACGTATATATAAACTATTTTTCAGGTCACTTGGAGCAGGTTGGAGATCAAGTTGGTTTCTACTATCTTGTGGTTGGAGGAGCTTTTCGGGCTTGTGGTCGCTGCTGTCTTACTTTCTTTTGTGTATTTGTAGTTTTCCCATCCAATTGTAGTACTTTTGCATGGAATTTCATATATGTACTTGGGTTTCTTTTATATTTCAGTTCTGAGTTAGAGTTGGTTGGTGTCTATCTTATCTCTCTCTTCCGCATGTGTTTTCTTAGAGGGTAATGCCTCCCATTTTTGTGTTTATTATACCCTCGGTTCTAGTCTCCAACCCAGGGCCTACTGGAGGCAGGACTCGGGGGTCATTATCTCCCTTCTCACATTGTCAACCCAGGAGGGGTACACTTTGTGGGGATGGGGTCATGACAAAGTGGTATCAAAGGTCTGGTTGAGAGATAGGATGGAGTTTGGAGTTAGGCACATGTGAGGTTTCATGGGTTAGTAGGGAAAAATTGTCATTCATGTTTAGAAAGTGAGGTAAACACTGGAGACCGGCTGAGACATAGGTGTTTAGGCCCCCCTATGATCTGATGTACGAACCTTTAAGTTTACAATGGCTACTAAACATGGTGATACTAGTTGTAGGGTAGAGACCTTGGAAAGGATCATGCATCATTCTTCTATGTTCCTGTTTTTTAATGGGTAGACCTTGGGATAGGTTAACCTAAAACGAATAAAATAAAACAATTAATTAATAAATGTTGAGTCCTCCATATTCCAGGCTTAGGAGCTCTAAGTGTTTGTTATTTTGCAGGTATGGATCCAGGTCGACATCCTCATCAGGTTTGCATAGAATATGTCCAGCAGGCTGTTCCAGGCGGTCGCCGCAGGGTAGAGGTCGATGATGACGACACATGGAGGAAGACACTCTGTGAATTTTAGCGCCAGAGTCTACATAAGTAAAAGGGATCCATTTTAGATGCAGTCATGGAAAAATGGTTGGAGGAGGTTGAGATAGGCTTCAGTTCGATCCGTGCTCGGAAGAAGCACTGGGTGTCCTTAGATGTGACGATGCAGCGTGCAGCAGCAAGGCAGTGATGGTTCTTGTTCCTCAGGGATCGTGAGGAGTCAGCGATCTCATGGGAGGAGTTCCAAGACAAGGTCAGAGTCGAGTTCCTTTCCTCAACTACAAAGGCATCCAATCACCAGGAGCTTCTTACCCTTCAATAGGGGAGCTCTAGTATTTGATATTTTGGGATTCATTTCAAGAACCTTTTATGATATGCTTCGGACCTGTTACCAGACAAGGAGGCCAGGGAAAGGCATTTCGAGGAGGCTTTGCATCCAGAGATCCAGCGCCAGGTCACCCCAATTATGCTGAAGACATATCTCAAGGTGCTGGCGAGGGAAGAGTTTGTCGAGAGGACTTTGGCCCGGACCAAATCATCACAAGAGGAGAATCATCATGATTCCTCACGAAGCAAGGATGTGGTCTGGGGCTCCCGGTATTTAGGGCAGAAGAGTTTTTGTTCAGCTGGGGGTAGGTCCCAACCCTTCACATCTCGTTTCTCTAGAGGAAGCAACTCTCAGGCCTATGCCAAGGGATCAGGTGCTTGTTTATCTTGGGGTGGTCTTAGTAATCAGTAGTAAGAGTGCCTGACTTTTCAGAGTAGTCATCGTGCACCAGGTGTTACGCTCCAGGTTCCTCTATTGAGGCAGTTTCCACCGAGGCATCAGTATCCATTTGCACTATCTTTAGATCAGCAGAGGGTAGATGGGGTAGGCAGAGGACAACCCCATGACGCTCCCTGTCCTCAGAGAGAAGAGCACGACCATGGTGGTGGTCTCCATTAGGGTCAGAGAGGTCGTGAAGGAGGTCATGTTCAGCTTCATGCTCTAGCGTTGCCAGCACTAGACGAGCCATATGTCGTTCAAGGTACCCTTTGCTTGTTTTCTACATTGCTGTATACCTTGTTTGATTCAGGAGCGACACACTCCTTCATATCACCTACCCTTGTCCATGATTTGGGACTTGAGGTAGAGAGGCTTCCAGTTCCCTTGGCATTAACTATGCCAGTTGAAGGTCGAGCTGACTTGTTTGAATTATGTATAGACTGTGAGCTAGTGTTGGGGAAACACCACTCTTGGGGAGATTTCCTATGTTTACGGATACAAAGATATGATGTCATTCTCGGCATGGATTGGTTGTATTCGGTGCAGGCTATCATGGATTGCTTTAGGAAGAAGGTCATTTTCTTTGGTGTGGATGGAGATCCAGTGGTGTTTGTTGGTGAGAGAGATCCTCGGATGGGTCATAGGTGCGTTCCATTCTTATAGTCCATGATGGATGAGATGATTCGGAGTTCTTCATAGGTTCGGTAGTTAGCTTTTCCTAGGGTCGTAGAGGAGTACCCTGATGTCTTTCTAGAGGAGGTTGTAGCATTACCCCCTTGAGGAGAGATCGATTTTGGGATCAACCTATAACCATGAGTTTCTCCTATCTCTATGTATCCATATAGGATGACCCCTTATGAGTTATGAGAGCTATGTATATCGCTTGATTGTCTGTTACAATGCAGTTTTTTTCGACCAAGTGTGTCACCATGGGGTGCACCAGTTCTGCTCGTGAAGAAGGACGATGACAGTTTGTAGTTATGTGTTGATTATCGTCACTTGAACAATGTGACAATAAAGAATCACTATCCTCTTCCATGGATTTATGACTTATTTGGTCAACTGAAGGGTGCAAGTTGGTTCTCAAAGATCGATTTGCGGTCAGTATATCATCAGATGTGTGTGAAGGATGAGGATATCCCGAAGACTGCTTTCTGTTGTTTTCATGTGCATTATGAGTTCGTTTTAATTCCATTTGGCATGACGAATGCTCCAGCTGTATTCATGGGATTGATGAATGCTGTGTTCCGTGAGTTCCTGGACAAGTTCATGGTAATTTCATCGACGACATCCTTATGTACTCCACATCTGAAGAGGAGCATGCAGAGCATCTACGAGCCGTTTTGGGAGTTCTTCATTAACATAAGCTATTCAATAAGTTGTCTAAGTGTGAGTTTTGGGCTTGAGAAGTCCATTTCTTAGGGCTTGTTGTGTCCCAATAGGGAGTAGCTGTGGACCCCTCGAAGATTGAAGTGGTTGTGTCTTGGGAAGCTCCCAAGACAATGTCAGAGGTGCGAAGTTTCCTTGTTCTCGCAGGCTACTACCGGAGGTTCATTGCCAATTTCTCATGGGTTACGAATCCTCTAACAGATTTAACCAGGAAGGATCAGGATTTCATATGGACTGATCAGTGTCAGGCAGCTTTCAAGTATCTAAAGAAGAAGTTAATAAGTGCTCCAGTCCTTTGTCTTCCAGATGAAGGAGTTCAGTTTGATGTTTTCTACGATGCTTCACATCTGGGGTTAGGTTGTGTTCTCTTGCACCAGAGGTCAGTAGTTTCTTATGGGTCTCCGCAGTTATGTCCCCATGAACTCAACTATTCCTCCCATGATTTTGAGTTAGCAGCCGTGGTGTTTTCTCTGAAGTTGTGGAGACATTACCACATTGGTGAGCGCTTTGTGGTTTTCACCGATCATAATAATTTGAGGTATGTTTTCTCCCAGTGTGACTTAAACTTATGACAGCATTGGTGGATGGAGTTATTATAAGAATATGACTTTGAAATATCGCATACACCTGGAAAAGGGAATGTTGTGGCTGATGCGCTGAGCCGAAAGTCACGTAGTGATGCTGTGCGTGAATCCGGTGATTCCTGGAGAGTAATGGAAGAACTGTTAGCATTACATCTTGATATGGGAGAAGTTGGAGGGTAGATGATGTCTTTTTCAGATGACGGTGCAGTCATCCCTGGTGTAGAAGGTGGAAGATTCCCAGTTGGGGGATCTTGAGGTGGAGTTCTAGAGAGACCGAGTTGTTTATGGTGAGGCCCCTAATGGTTGGTCTGAGGATAAACAACAGAGAGTGTTATATCATGGAAGGATTTTTGTTCCCTTGGCGATGTGTGAGACGGTCCTCAGATAATTCCATGTTTATCCTTTAGTGGTGCATCCTGGTGTGACAAAGATGTACCGATCTTTGATGATTCAATTTTGGTGGCCTGGCCTGAAGCATGCAGTTGCAGAGTTTGTGTCTCGATGTTTAGTCTGCCAGAAGGTGAAGGCCGAACACTGTGTTCCTGGTGGTCTTCTCCAGCCATTAGAGATTCCTCAGTGGAAGTGGAAGGACATCTCAATGGACTTTGTTACAGGTTTACCTCGAGCTCCGGGAGGACATGATGCTATTTGGGTGGTAATGTATTGCTTAACAAAATCATCCCACTTCATAGCAATCAAGGAGTTGAGCTCAGTTGACATTTTGTTGAGGAAATATCTAGAGAAGGTGGTGAGACTTCATAGAGTCCCAAGGAAGATCATTTTTGATTGAGATCCTCATTTTACCTCCAGGGTGTGGAGAGGTCTCCAACATTCTTTTGGTTCTCAACTATGCCTTAGCACTACTTTTTATCCTCAAACAGATGGTCAGACAGAGAGAACTATCTAGACTCTTGAAGACATGTTGCGCTCTTGTGTTCTTGATTTTGGAGGTTCATGGATGAGGCACTTAGCCTTGGTGGAGTTTGCTTATAATAATAGTTTTCACTCCACCATCGGTATGACACTGTTTGAAGCCTTGTATGTCCGGCCTTTCCATTCTCCGTTGTGTTGGACTGGGGTCGAAGAGTCAGCAATTCTTAGACCAGAACTAGTGCAGAATACAACAGAGATGGTTCAGGTGATTCGTGATCGGATGAAGACAACGCAAGATCTTCAGAAATCATATGCTGATCAAAGAAGGAGGCCCCTAGAGTTTAATGTCCGTGATCATGTGTTTCTGAAGGTGACTCCCCGTCGTGGGCAGGGAAGTTTTGGTCATGGGAGTAAGCTTTCTCCCCATTTTTTTGGGCCTTTCGAGGTGTTATCTCATGTTGGAGCTGTGGCATATCGATTAGCACTTCCCCCTCAGATGAGTCGTATATATGATGTTTTCCATGTATCACAGCTATGTCTTTATCTTCATGACGAATCCCACATCATCGATTGGGGAGAGATCAATGTTGATGATGATGCCACCTTTGAGGAGAAACCTATGGAGATCCAAGACTGCAAGGAGAAGGTGTTTTATGGGAGTTCCATCCCCTTAGTTCATGTCTTGTGGCGAAACGGTGGCATGGAGGAGAGTACCTGGGAATGTGAATCACAGATACGTGCTCAGTACCCAGAGTTGTTTTATATTTAACTCTTTCCATGTATTGTTGTAGCTGATGTGGTTGTGGAACTTTCATGTCTATGAGATGACACCCTTTGATGCTTTGGTGGCTTGCTCTCTTTTGATAGGTATCTCGGTGGGTGGTTGTTCAGACCCTGTTTCGTTTTCTATTTAGGTGGGTTTTGAATTCTCGAGGACGAGAATGTTTTGAGAGGTATCTGATGTAATGGCCTCGACCTCTCCGGTCCATTCCTTTGTGAAAACATGGTTATGGAGGTGTTCCGGGAGGTTAAGGTGACTTGGGAGTGCATTGGGGTGTACTTCTAAGGAAAGCTAAAGGGTAATAGCTTTCACATGGTTGGCGCACAATTTTCCTAAACCGTGCGGCCAAACCGTGCAAGGCTAGTGTTGGAGGCAGTGGCTAATGCACAATTAGCGCACATGTTATCTAACCGTGTGGACTAACCGTGCGAGGAGTGTTTGGAGAGGCAGAATCAAACTTATGGTTAGCGTATGGTTTTTTAAACCGTGTGGACTAACCATGCGGGCACTTAAAGTTAGATCCTAAAATTGTGGATCTAACTCGTTTTTCCTTTAATCACCTCGTTTAATCCCCTAAGTGGCCATAACTCAGGATTACTCCCACTTGAATGTTAGAAAAACTATCCTAAGTGTTTTGGAGGATATCCGGAGGCTTTTCTTGGCGAATCGAAGCCAGTTCTTGAGGTATTCGGTCGTTCTTTATTGATTTCATAGATCTACTTAGATATACCCCTCCTCTTTTATCAGTTTCTTGGATCTACACCCGTTATGGGTAGATCTAAGCGCGTGGATGTAAAATATGATGAGCTTTGGTCTTGGTTGTGTTAGGAGAGGATACCTAAGGAGGATTCATAAATAATTGACCAGGTTTCTTGGTAATTCATTGACCGTTGTGGTTTTTTTTAAAAAACATTTGAGGTAGGGGATTCGTGGCTTCTCTAATTGTTTATGTGCAATTGTAGAGTTAGCATGATTTAGCCCTTTGGATCACAATGGAATTGGCCTAAATAAATACTTTTACCGAATTAAAATAATTGGTTTGATCAGATGTTGTTGCTTTGTACCATGATAACAGTTTGCCTCTTGATTTTCTAGATAGTGTGATATCTATGCCTTGCTTGTTAGCATGGGGTTCTTGATGAAATTGATAAAGAACATAAAGCTGGAATTAATTGATAATTAATTGGATAAAGATAAAGATGCATGTAAACTAATACGGTTGTTGTTGTAGTGGTTGTTGATCCAAATTGATGTTAATCAAATTGATGCTGATGTATGTGTTTAATTCAGTTGGTTGGTAAACCTGAAATCTATCAGTGCTTGTTGTTTGAAGGCCTGATGCCTTGTTAAATGGCCAAGATCCCAAATTGATGTGATGTTTTTTTCCTGCTTCTTGTGCGGTGATGTGACCCTGGGAGGGTGTTTTGATATGTGGGGGCATGGAGGCCTTGTGTTTGTGGCAACGGATGATGCCTAGAGTGGCGAGATGCATTGGTTTATGCATGTGGGTGTCAGAGAGGACATCAGGGATGATGGAATGGGTTGGATGTGATTGTTGGATGCTTGTTGATTCTTGGTTGTTTATCTGATTTAATTTTCACCACTGCTCAAGGTAGCTGGTCTTGTTGATTCGGGTGTCGCATACTTGGCGGGAGGTTAACATGGCCGCAAACTACTTGGCATCAATGGCAGAGCAAGGATCCAGCATCAGATGTTTCCCTAATAGCAGCGCCCTCAAACCGGAAGGGGTCAAATTGATCCGCAGTGACACCCTAGGCCTTCACTATTTTAGGCCCCCTTAGGGAGGGGGTTGCGCCTCCTATCCTTCTTCTCTCCCCCCTTCCTTTTTCTATTCCCTTTCTTTGTACTTTGAACCCAAAATAAATCTAATGATGATGATGATAAAAAGGGTAATGAAGTAATCTAATAAAGCTCTTTAAATGGTTGTGTGCTTATAGGATACCTAGTCTTAGAAGTGGAAGCCCAGAGTCCAAGAGACATTAGTTGCAGTCGTGTCTCAGACTAGGTTATGCCCATAGTGTGGTTGTGAGTTATAATATATTCTGTACTTTTTGTGTTCCATATGCTACTCCACCCTGTCAATAAGGGAAATTGAGACCCCGGGGATTCTGACCCTTAGGGGGGGGGGGGGGTGTTTTCCCCAACATTCCGGTGGGAGGATGAACGGCTGACTACCCCATTTGACCCCACTCTCTTCTCTTGGTAGATACAAGTGCCACGAGGCACAATGGTTAGTTTTCCCCATACATGTGTGTATAGGGATATAATGGATTGTGGTTACTCACACACATATATTCTGGATATAGTATCCTATGGAATACTATTGGTGTAACTTGTATAGGCTATGATGACTTGAAGATCCTTACTCGGTGTATGGTATGTAATGGATTGAGGTATAATACCCGACGTATGATACACGTTATGCGAGCTGTGGTGGCTCCCAGAAACTACCTGGTTACTTTCAGTTGTGAGGATGGTGTGGTTCTTATCCCAGGTGTCTGCGGGCAAGCCTTTGTGGTGCACATGGTGCAAATTATAGAGCTTAGCCCAGGTGTATAAGGGCAAGCCTTTGGAGATAGATGCGCATGACGTATGTCATTGGGGAAAAGAGGAAAACCAGTAGGGAAGTAGTAGCGGGGTACCCTTGATATCCTTTATTATATGATATATTCTTGTATTCATTACTTGGTGAGAGTAGTCATGGTGAGGTTGGGAACTTAGTATACCTGTTTAGGTGATGATTTAGTTTCACTTATTGTTCACTGTGCTTTCACATGCTTTCTTTACTTTTGCACAAGAGGTTTCAGGGAGGATCCTAATGAGTATACTGTTATACTCACCCTACGTAAATATAAACTGTTTTTTAGGTCACTAGGAGCAGGTTGGAGATCAAGCTGGTTACTACTAACTTATGGTTGGAGGATCTGTTCGGGCTTGTGGTCGCATCCATTTTACTTTCTTTTGGGTCTTTGTAGTTTTCCCATCTAGTTGTAGTACTTTTGCATGACATTTCATATATGTACTTGGGTTTCTTTTATATTTCAGTTCTGAGTTGGAGTTGGTTGGTGTCTATCTTATCTCTCTCTTTTGCATGTGTTCTCTTAGAGGGTAATGCCTCCCATTTGTGTGTTTATTATACCCTCGGTGCTAGTTGCCAACCCGGGGCCTACTAGAGGTAGGACTCGAGAGTCATTATCTCCCTTCTCACATTGCCGGCCCAGGAGGGGCACACATTGTAGGGAGGGGGTCGTGAAAATATTACTATTAAATTTAATTCCTGCTATAAAATATCATATTAATAAAACTTTAATAATATTTCTATTCATTTTCTATTGTTATATTAAAACTAAATCATTCAATAATCATCCACTAATTATTGTACGTTATTTTTTTATCGTTTACCTAGCTACATTAACAATGTGATAAATTTAGATATTGGATTACTATATAAATTTAAATTATTTAAATTTGTGATATAAATTATTATAAACATATTTTTTAATGTTAATATAAATATTTAAATAATTATTTAATAAAACACCGTGTGTTGGCTAATAATCATCAAAACATCATCATCTGAAATATCATCTTGAATGATTGTAACCAATGATCCCATATAATGAAAAAATAACATTATAAATAAATATAAAACATAAAATATTGTAAATTTTATTATATGGGAATTATTAATTTTTTGGATATGAATGAAAAAGTACACTTTTATTCTAAAACTAGTTAAAATGGATAAATATTACAAACATGTTACATCGAAAAAGAAAAAATAACTAACAAATATTCATGTATAAAATAATTATAAAATATGTTTATAAATGTATATATATTTCAAAAAGTATCTAAGATATGTGATAAATATATCTTTTACATGATCTTAGAGTACATTCGAGTATGTAGGGAAACACAGTAAGGGTTTTCTATTTCATATTTTCTTCCCTTAAGGAACATTTCATATTATGAACCATGATACCTTTAAAATTGTTTGATTAATACTTGATAAATATATTTCACCATATTCATGGGATTTTTAATATCTTTATATTATTATATTTTTAATGGATTTTAATTCAATAACACTAAATATAAAAGGGAATTTTTATTAAACTATCACTCAAAATGTAAGTGTTTCAATACCATTATTATTTTAAAATCATTATTGATGTAAAAAATAATCCCCTTTTTGGAATTTTTATTCCCCATTAAACCCATCATCATTTTCATTGTACATTCATGGGGTTTTAAATTCCCAATAAATATTTCAGTTCCCCTTGTTTCAATATTTTCCTAAGGAATCCAACCTTAATTATACTTTTTTTTTGATAACATACCTTTTTTCCATTTCAATATACATAGGGTACATTTTAAAGTGTCTTTATCTATTATTCAAAAACTAATTAAGTTAATTTTATACGAAATAACCTCCTTTTTAAAATTTTAGTGAAATTTTTAATCGTATTTATATGGGGATTTTCATCAAAATGTTAAAAGCTTATTTTTTTTATGTTTAAGTGTCAACACATCATCCTTAATTTGTTTTGGTTTTATATAAATCTTCCTCTCTATGTGTTAATAATTTTTAAAATAAATAAATTTTCATCATTTTTTAGAAAATATTTTATTTAAACTTCCTTAAAAATATTAGTAATATTTTTATTTATCATGTGGTTATTCAAAATCGTCAAAAAGTGTTCTTCATATAATTAATTTTTCTTTAAGATATATTAAACATGGTAAATGTTTTTGTTTAAATGATTCAATTAACCTTATTTATGTGGCTGGAAAATGGATTTTAATTTTTTTGTAGGAATGATCCATCGTGACATTTGTCCATATAAATCTATAATAAGTATAATTATGAGCAATATTACTATTTTTTTCACTCTATTAATTCAATATAGTTATGTCATTTATTGAAGGGAGTTCACATAGGTTTCAAACATTGATTTATTGGGGAAATTAATTTCTTAAGAATATAAAATTAATCAATAATGTGTAAATACCATATGATTTATGTTCTTAATTGAATGGTTTTTTACAAGAATTATACATGATGTAAATGGATACCTATTTATTTTCTATGGGGTTCAAATATACTAATTATATATTTAATTATTAAGTATTTATTTTTGTGAATCCATTTGAAAAGTATATGAAATACCATTTCTTTCTATGGGTAATTTATAATGATTTTAATAAACCCATTTTCATTCCACGCATTTCTTATTCTATAAAAAGTGAATGATTTTCATTTGAATATTTTATGAAACCCTCTTTATTTCTATGTGTTCATTATGATTTGATATGTGAATGGTTTTTTCAAGTGGCAATCATAAGTATATATGAATTATCGACGAGGTCTTATATCACTCTCCAATGCATTGGTTAAGGATTTATATCTCATGATATTATTATTCACCTAAAAATTTTAGTTTCTCATAAGCCTTGTAAGTGATTGTGTGGGTTCTAAATGTGATATTTCACTTTAATAATGTTTATTCTATACATGAATGATGATCCATGGTTTTATACATATATAATTCTTATTAAATTTTATCATTTCTCACATTTATTAACTCATTAATGTATTATGTTATGCCATTATTTATTATATGATTTATGATCTATGATTTGTTATGTATAAGTTTATTATGTATATGGATAATAATAATATACTCATATTATACTAACTAAAGTTATTATATTATTATCTCATAGGATTACCATTAATGGGAATCTGAGTTTACCCCTTTATTATGTTTCTTTTTCCCAAGTATATTAATAAACGATTATTATTTAGTTTATAGAAGGGGTTTTTTCATATAATTTGTTGAAGATGTGTAAGACTCAATATAGATTCAATTGTTTTGTAAAAATTAGTAAATACACCTAATTTATAAAAAAACATTGGATTTATTAGTTAATATTTTTTCCATTATTCTCTAAATTTAAAAACACAAAATTTCCAAGGATTTTATTGCAATGAAATAATTTACTTATGTAATGTAATTAGATGGTCACATATTCAGCCTGAAATAGTGTTATCCTTATGTGCACTAGGAGGAACTCTAAAAATATTCCAATCATGTCATATCCTCTTCAATTTGTTTTGAGGATTTCTAAAAAACACCAAATCATCTCATGAAATAACTGAATCATCACCAAATATGTTATGTGACACCTTATCATATCAACTTCAAAAATTTGAATTCTTTAAAATATTTAACACACCTTTATATTAGCATAACCTTTTAACCTTTGGTATTAAACCTAATTTTTGGTGAACACTTATAATGATATCAAGAAACTATTTTCAAAATTGTATCCACCTTTAGAAAAAATAAATAACATTAATATGAGCACATTAGACTATACACATGTATCATGTTAAATTGTTTTGGAGAGTTTGAGTCTTACAACAGGTATCTGTTCCCATGGCTATAGCTGGCATATATTTTTTTTTTAATTTTCTTACAATGACTATATCCATCTAGTATCCATGGGAATATCACTTGTGGTTATAAACATATAGCTATATCTCTATTTTTTAGTAGTGAAAATCGATTCATTGGAACATAAATCATTCATTTTTACATTATTGATAATATGAGAAAACAACACGGTCAATATATTTAGTTCTTCACCCCCTTATTTAAAATAAATACAAATACAATTTTAGGATTCTCACACCTCAAAAACCACTTTTTGAGGCCATTTTATTCTCCCAATTTCAGATCTATATAACAACTAGTTCCACTTTATAAAAGGACAATACCACAAGATTTTATTTGAAATGATCTTTTAATTAGACAACCCTATGTATATGTTAAATAAAAATTTGTATAAAAAAAGATTCAATAATGAAGGTTTTTATGATATACATAAATAAAAATATATTTGATAAGATTTTTAGTTTACTCATTTTAGGGTATATTAAAATCATATTGACAAAAAATCTATTTTAGTCTATTAAAATATCAAATAACTAATTAAAAAGTTCAAGGAAAAAAAATAAATTATCTCTTTTATAATCCTTTCACTATCTAACACACCTTCATGAATATATTTTTCATAATATAAAATAATTAGTGTAAATTTTATTGAAATAACCCATTCCCCAATTTTATATAGCAGTCTAGAATTTATAGATATGATGCTTGACAACATCAACTCACCTTTTCTCCCCCTTTCGTGATACACTAAACTCTTCCGCATCATGGTAGGTAGGATACACCATGAAGATATCCATCTACACATACCAACAATGTAAACCATTATACATATCTTTAAATACCCAAAATTATTTAAAAATTAAAAAATAATATTTTTTAAATAAGGAGAAACTTCTATGTTTTTATGAAGTAACACCGATGTTGGGAGTTTCCTCTTAATTAAGGTTTCTCAGTCATTTCATACACAACATGGGGAGTCTTACATTATCTCCATTTTCAATCATGAATATTAATAAACCACCATGATTTCTTTCTTATATTGAACTTCTTACTCTTTTAGATTAGGTTTCTCCACCATATTTACCATGTAACCATTATAACCAAATTATTAAATCATTATTCACTTTGCATATTCTTGGGATGGTAGAATGGAAAAACTATGCTTTGTACCATGTTAATTCTATCCACAACTTACAAATATCATTTCATGAATATTCAGATAAAAATTATAGACACATTCTCATTAAACCTAATATTATCTTCTAATACCAATTTACTCTCATTATATATACCATCCATATGATATTTCTACTTTTTTTGGATTCTATATATTGATTTAGCCAAACTATCAAATATTTATTATTTTTTTACTCACCATTCTTCAATTTATCATAATATAACTTATGTTTTTTATGATATTGCTTCCCACATACCGTATATGGAACTTCTCCTTAGTGTTTATTCTTGTATACATCATCTCAATGACATTCTTGTTGAAATTTTCCACACACTACTTACATTGAACCAAATCTATATTAGGTTAATATATACAATTATGTTTTTTTAATAGTTTTGTTCTTTTAAAAATCATTCTCTATTATTTCAACATAACTACCCCTTTGTTTTAGACTTTATAAATGATGTAACATATTATACTATATCTAATAGTAATTATGTATAAGTCTTCCATAATACTAGAAAATATCTAATGAAATATAATCTTTAACATTAATTATAAACCTGCCCAAAAAAACTATTTATTTTTTCATTCATTAATACATGTTTTATTTCTATTAGGTGGTAATGGTATGCATGGAATATTCCTACCACAATTTTATTTAGAATAACTTACTCATTTTATTTTAAATTAAAATATTTATAGTCTTATATTTCTAACGTCAACTATTTTAAGTAACATATTTATAGTTATTATGTAAAATTCTACTTTTCATGTTAGATCCACTTTTTCCATTATATTGTGAAGGTTTACCTATATCCTAATAATTTGTGGAAAAGTATTCTCTAATTCATTTAAACATATTTATAGAGATAATATTGATGAATTGTTTCTCATAAATATCTTATTTCTAAAAAGATATTTTTTTCTAAAATATTAGAAATAACATCTTCCGGATCAACCAAATTAAATTTATTCTTCATAATATCATCAACACAAGATACTTATTTATTATCATACTGTACATTTGGAATAATTTTGTTTTTTATATTTAACTTGTATTTCCAATATTGTGTAATTTTATCATGATATAATTTTATCTATCATAACATTTTCCAATCTACCTCTATTCCTTCATCCACATCATCATTGATAGAGATTTCAAAACCATTTTAAATATGAATAAATAAACTTACTTCATCAGTCTGGTGGCACCCTCTTTTTAGCTTCCCTGCTCGACGACTCATGGCGTGCGACCCGCAACGTTGAAAGTTCATCCCCGATGACCACTGTTGCATGCCTTCCTTCATGTCCTATCCCTGTACTTGATGGAAATTTCAAAGTGGCCAATGAAGGTTCGATGGTCGAGTCCCGTGTATTTGGGTTGTAGTCACAATTCGATGTCACACTAGGTGTGTTGAGTTGTTTTTTGTGGGCTTCGAGTGCATTATCAGAGGAGACGATGGGATTTTTGTTCTGGGTCATAGTGAGGTAATGGATTTTGACCCTTGTTTTCTTGATTTTTGTTAGACTCGATCTGCTGCATCTTGTGATGTGATGCACATTTCTTCCTTTGATTTTACTGGTATTGGATCTGCTCGTTCATGAGTTCACTTGAGTTGATGCAGATGTTGGGTTTTGGGTGAAATTTAGTGTCAATCAGTGCTGGTGATGTTTTTTGTCCCTTTGGATTTTGTTTTTGTCTTGGGTGCTTTTTCTCCTCATTTTGGTTCATGTTTTGCGGTTTATTCAGCTCTGTTGTTGTTGTAGGTGACGTGGATGAATTTTTTTGGGGTTTTCATTCACCAGTGAAGTTGTTTTGTGTGGTGTTCTTTGCGAAGAGTGCTGGATTTGACTTCACTTCCAGTGACTGGTTGGGGTAACTTGGTGATGGATTCAAGGTGGAAGATCAAGTTACTTGATGTGATAGTTTTTTAAGTGATGATTTTGTGATCCAGTGGTATAAATTCATGAGTTGTTTGAATGCGTTTGGCCTCAATGGTCCACCGCTCAAGAGATTTTGGGACTAATTGTCTACAAAAAAGATGTTTCAGATGAGGTACAGGGAAATTGTTGTCACTATTCCATGGATATTTAGAATCAGATGTTTGAGAGGGTATGGCTATGGATGTTGGTTCCAGGCCTAGACATTTTTTCATGGGATAGCTAGCCGATTAGTTTTGGGACAGAGGAAGCTGGTTTTAATGTTTTTTGTTATTGGGAGGAGCTTATCTAGTGTATTATGGGTTGATTTTGGTCTTGATATTTTGGTCTGTTGGGGATGCTTTTTTTCAAAGTTAATGATGTCATGGGTTCCCCCTCACCCCTTAAAAGGTTTTCTATTTTAATAAAATTAATTAATTTTCATTTAGTCATTATAGTTGTAAAATATTAGTTGTTTCTCACTCCTTAATTTCCACTTTACTTTATTGATTCTCTTTAAAAGAATAGCTTTTTTTAAATTATTCATCTTTATTCACAACATCTAAATCAAATTATTCTAACACTTATTCTTATATGAATTTTCCTTTTATCATAACCTAAAAACAACCTCATCTTTTCCTTTCTCCTTAAATGATGAGGAATTTCTCATTTCATAAGGAATGTTTATATTATATATCTCATCCAATAAAATATCATGGTTATCTTCTAAATATGATATTTTTATATCAATCTGATCTTGAATACTTTTCACCATCATTTTAATGATGATAGAGTCATCAAGCTTCTCACTAAACACATTGATATTACACACCATCTCATTGAATTATGAAATGTAGTATTCAATAGTCTCATCATCATTATCCATATTTATATATCTAAAAATTATCATGTATAAATTTATTTATGATCCCATTACACTGATATTTCCCTTATAACCACTCTTCAATTAAGCACTAATATCCTTGAATGTTTAAAAACCATATAACTTGTATACCATTTCTAATAGAGACATAAATATGGAATTTGTGACTTTTCTATATTCATAGAAATTATTATTATTAATGGAAGAAATTTGGACATCCTTATAAATGGATGGAAAAAAAACTGCTACAACATAACTTACCTCTAGGTTGAGTGATAAAAGTTAAGTCAAAATCACATTCCTTTAACCATTATAGTTTATCTTATTAGATGTAGTGATAAATCATATTATCTTAGAATTTTTATTCTCCATACATAAAATCTTCTTGGATATTTAGCAGTAACTTGGATTCATTATAACACCACCTGTGATGGCTTGGCCACGGTAGACTAGTGAGAGGGAGAGGATGTGACTAAGTGGTTTCCATTAAGAAATTACCCCTATTAATAAATCAAATGGATTCTATTAATGTTTTTGTCCAATAAATAAAAACACATAGTCTCACCTCAAATGTAGCAGAACATATATTAAGAAAAAGACACAAGATATACATGGTTTTTTTTTCAAAAAGCTCACACCTTTCTATAATTAGTTATTTCTCTAATCATTATTTCATTCACAATCAGAACAATTCCATAACACATAATACTACCAACTCAATTCAACTCTAAATATAACAATGTTATATATTCCTAAGTCCCAATAGTGGAATAAAAATTTCCAATTCTTGTATGATATAAATAATGAAATATCTTCTTCTTCCCTAGGACTCTCTGACACATCATGACATAGAACACCTTTTGAGTACATGTCAGATTAATAGGTCAACACATGTACACATTGTCTATACGCATATGTCTTCTTTCAAACATGGACACTAAATTCCCTTATCTTTATAGTTATTTACAAAATTTTTTCTTCTCAATGATTCAAATACTTTTGTACACCATGTATTCTTTTTCTATAATGGATTTTTCCTTCGAATAAATATTATCTATTTTATTCTATTGATGTATAGGGAGATTGTAATTTTTTAAAACTAACTATGTGTTGGTTTTAAATTTCATTAGATAATCATTTCTTTGGTTCCAAATTTTTTATATTAACAGAAATTAAGAATATTTTGTTTTTATTTGAATATAGAAATTGCCACTTATTTTATGATAATTATCTTCTTAAATTTTAATAGGTGGATTATTTACATTAATATTTTATAATTGAGAAAAAATTCATTCATATTGATTAATGTTCCACCTTTTGAATATGGTGCTTCGTTCAACTAAAAAAATAAAATATAATGATATTCCCTTTCCCACAAAATCTACATTTTTTTCTTCTTCTCAATTATACAAGTGTTCAAGACCTAGTGATATTGCATAATCCAATTTCATAATTAAACTATGATTAGAAAACCCAAATCCTCATTGATTAGAGTTTCACATTCTTGAGGTAGTCATCATGATCATGTAAATGATCAGGGCAATTTAATCCATGAAGACCGGTTCACCTTATATCATATGAATTATTATCCTTTTAATCAAAAGATTAAATCTAAGTAACTCAAAATCATAATAAAGATATATTTATTGTTAAAGTTCATAAGGATTAATGATCCTTATGGTATTAACTTACTGGAATCAGTATTATCATAAGTACATGGTGATCCTTATAGGTATATCATTATGGATAATCATTCCCATAAGGAAAAAATTATCTTGACGGGGAAATCATTATTATGGGGGCATTGATGATTACCCCAACTTTATCATTATGGTGTAAAAAATTATACTTATGCATTAGGATAATATGCCCCATATGAGATAACATGATTACAATTTTATCCTTATGCACACCACCTAAAACTCCATAACTCATTAACTCAAATCAGAACCCCTTAAATTTATTCAGAGACCTTCTCAAACTATTCAAATATTCTCTAGTTTTAACCCAATCATAATTAAATAGGTCTTATATGTCCTGATCAAAGAAATAGAAACAAGCAACCTTCTATTTATGATTTTAAATAGTATTAGGTGGGTATTTTTATTCCTTATACCGACACTCATGAATTTAGAGCCATAAATACCTACTTCAAAAACTATCTTCCATATTAGTTTTAAATACCTTGATATAACCATACATAATTATAGAATAATAAAAATTATTATTCCATTTTTAAATCTCATGGATATATTCAAGTTTAGAAAAAAAGATAATTAGGAAAAAATGTAAACTAATAATGACCATGTTATTTGTAATTAAAGTATAATTTCCCCATTATATTAAAAAGTACTTAATCCATAATGAATCTTCAACACCACCAACAAATTCTGTCAAATTTTTTTTCCATATATACATGTGAAATTTATTAGTTTGACTCACCACATGGGGAAATTTAAAGATTAGATGAGGTGAGATCAAATGATTATTAATGAAAAATATAAAACTAATCAAAAATGGAATTCACGAGGAATAAATATTTTAGTTGGAATATGTAAACAATATGTATCCATACTCAATACGAAACTGGTATCAAGATATATCCATAGAAATAAATAAAAATACGTATATCAATAATATTGATATCATAGTGAGGGAATTTTTAATTTTAGACACTAAAAACATACAAAAAAGGACTTGTTACAAGGAATTATCCTATTATTGAAAGAGGTATATATGAAAACCAAACCTATTTTGTCTCATGAGACATAAAAATTCAACAAGGGAAAATATATTTATCAAAATAACCATCAACAAATTATGTATAACACATTCACCTTATGCATAAATTATAATTTTAATACCATTACCTAAGGAACGACATACTGAATGGAAACATGGAAATCCATATAATGAAGAATTATTGACATAAATACACTTCCAACCTGGGTTTGTAGATAATAATAATCAATAATTCCAATCGTTTTCTCTATGTCAATAAAATTGACAATATGATCATGAAAAATATTTATAATTAAAGTGTATGGTTAAACAATAAATATTAAACTTTCAAATAATCATCCACATTGGAATAAAAATATACAAATCACCAATACATTTCCCCATGTTTATTGAATAACATTACTTATTGGTGAATATAATCCAATCTGAAATATGTAATATGTGGTGTTCACACCAAATAGATCAATGAGTATAGGTATATCTCAATTATGGAATAAAATTATCTTAATATTTCCAATTAATGAATGTGAATGGATGAAAAATAACATATACCCATTACAATAAATAAAATATATATGGATTTCACATAGATAAAAAACATACAGGAAAAAAAGTATTCAAATGGTATCACAGTGAAGGATTAAATAAAAAATTAGTTTGATACAATGAGTTCAATTCCCAAAATGGTATCAAATATTTAGATATATATATTAGATGATATATCATGAAACATAAAAACCATAATGATAAATACTTTTGAAAATGTAAGGAAAATTGAAGCAAAAACATAAAATATCATTTAAAAAACCTTTTTACCATTTACATAAAATACAAATTTACATGCAATTTTCAATGATAACATATTGAAAGGTGATGAGAAATCTTTTGAAAGAATTTAATTTACAAAAAATCTCAAATAATGGATCTGCGAATAGATATGAAGTTTATCTTCGATAAAATATGAGAGGAAGTAAAAAAATATCAAAATTAAAAGGAAATAACTTTTTATTATTTTGAAAATATCTTTATTTAAAGCCCTACTTGTAAAAAGTGTAATCTTTTTATTATGTATCCAAATGCCTTTTCCCCATATAGAGGCATACCTAAGAAGAAGTTATTATCCTTTACAAACTCTTTCAATTTATTTCATCATATAAATCCTCTTAATATATGGTATTCATCATAAAAATAATAAATTAAATATATATAGAATTATATAATTTTATTATAGTTATGTAACTACATTTATTCACCCCCCTTTTCAGTTAAATTTTTAGTAAATTTATCACTCGTACATAGGTGTGGACTACCATCTCCATTTAGAGAGACAATTCATTTTGATTCATAATATTTCATAGATGGTTGTAATTATGGGGTTAATGTTTATAAATTATTTTTATGAAAAAATTATTCTTCTAGAATTATTATATCAAATCTAGCTTCTTACCTTCCAATATGTTAGAAAATTATATTGTCGCTCGCACGTACATGTGGACCACCAGCACCATGAAGAGGTGTGATTGGTTTTCATTTTATATTTTCATGAATGTTAATAAAAATATATTTAGTTAATATATAATATATTTATGTTATAATTACAGTTCATTATTGTTGAAATAATTATTATCTTTCATTCCTTCTTTTTGTTAGAAAATGAATACAATGTTGATGTGTATGTGTGGTCTACCGTCCCCATTAATGGTAAAACTCATTTTAATGTATCTACATTTCATAGATGAATATATGAATACAATTAATATATATGATATTTATATACTAATTAATTTTGTGTTGATTATGAAACCAATATAAAAACTACCAAAATACACTATTGCCACGATTTTTCCCAACCGTGGGAACTATCACTGTGGCAGTAGGGTATGACCTATGGCCATAGTGTTAAATGTGGAAATAGGTGTCTCCATTTTCAACCATGAAAGTTGGACTATGTACATAGTTTTAACCATGGAAATAGGTGGCCTATTTCCATAGTTTTAACTCTGGCTTTAGCCTTAGAAAACCATGGCAATAACCTAAATATAATCTGTGCCTAGTTGAATTTGATCATTGCACCTTCACATCATGTTCAATGCCCTAACCACTATACCACTAAGGCCTTTGTGTGTTTACATATATAATATATTATATATATATTATTAAAAAAATTTCAATATCCTTAAAACCATGGAAATAGTTCATCCCACCATTTTTTTGAGGGAAATTTTTTCTCCCACATAAGGGCGGGAGACCTATAGCCACGGTTTTAAAAAACCATGGCTGTAGCCCTTTGAGAAAAATAGCTTATAGACACGTTTTTAAAACCTATGACTATAGCCCATTAAAAAATTACCTATATACATGGTTTTAAAAACATGGCTATAGGTTTGTGGAAGTAGACTTTTTTTCTAGTTGTGTATCAATGTTCAAGAAATGGAATATCCTAAATAAAACTAACATGAAAAATGAAACACTTAACACCCTAACATGACATGTTTAGTAAGGAATTATTAATAAAATCATGTTAAAATATTTTATGTAACACATATAAAGTAATATATTAATGTAAATGTTTTCAAAATAGAATCATAAGAAATTTAAATTTGTTATATTGGGAGATAAGGTGCTTTTGAAGTATGTGGAACTTGAGGTAGTGGAATCTCTTCCTACTGTTATTTCCATGAGAAACATCCATATTCAACAATTATTTATTTTTTATAGTCAACAAAATTAAACTGAATGTATTTTATGTTTTTTTTCAATAAACTAAGGGGATATAAAAATATTTATATTATTCTCTATTTTTTAAAATTTTCAATCAAGGATTACAAATATTGTATGGGTTTATAGTCTAAAATAGTTTTTATGATATATATGTTATATTATGAATTAATATTATTTTATGAGGTTTATGTACTTCCCATTTTAAAATTTTATATCATTAATATCCTAATTTTATGTAATTTAATATTTAAGTTGATGTTGTTATTTCATAGGGATGATGATTAAGATGTTACCCAAAGTTTTAAGGGATTTATTTTTCAATCAAATTTTAATCAAGATTATTTTTGATTGAATTTCCATTAAAGGAAATTATGTTATATTTTTTGAAAAAAACATTTTGTATTATTCTTCTTTATTTGTTAATTTAGTTTTTAGGTAATAGTAAAATTTTAATTTCTTTATGGTACTTAAAATGATTAGTTAAATGATTTTAATATAAATAGATATTATTTGGTCTTTGGTATAGAATATAATTCTTCCATGTCCATGTTTCATTTAGAATGTTTTGAATAAGTTTTTAGTAATATCATATAATTATTTAAAATATGTTTTTCTAATTTTTTACTATATATGAAAATGTTTTATGGAAATATTATTTTCATTTTCTAAATAATGTACTTTTGACTTATTATTGAAAATGTAAAAGAAATTATTTTTTTTAAAGTACCCAGTATGAACATAATTTATTACTAACATTAATAATCAATGCTTTGAATATTACTTTATAGGTTCCTCTTTTTATTTTCAATGAAAAGTTTCCTTAATATTTTGGAAATATTAAAACATTGAGTAATTTTTTTGAATGTGAAAATTGAATTTTCCTCCAGAAATATTCCAGAAATATTTTAAAAGATTATTTCATCTATAATTACATCATTTGATTATTATTATTATTTACTTGGTATATTATTCTATGAAACTATCCCAATTATTTATCAAGATGGTTTATAATTATGATAATGAGATAGTTATGAAATCATTTTTTTCCATAAGTTTCGTTATGAATAATTGTTGAAATGTTTATAAACACATTTATTTTCCATGAGTTATGATATATGATTAATGTTTTTTTTCTATTCTAGAACACATATAAATGTATTATTATTTGTGACCAATGGGCCTTAAATTATATATCCCTTAAATGAATTGGGAAAAGATGTATATATCAAGAGATAATAAGTACTGGAATGAGGAATGAACCAAGTTTAGTAAGGGAAAATGTACACTATGATAGTCATGGGATTCAATCTTGACTAAGGATAAAATAAAAGGGGAGTGAACCTATTTCAATATTATAGTATTAGAAATGAAACTTAATTAAGGAAATGATTTTATTTCTTTATGTGTATTATAAAAAAATGTCTCTTTTGAAAATGTTATGATCTCTTGGATCATCATCATCATCAATATTAAAATTGTTATTACATGAAGGCCATGGACCAAGAAAAAACAGTATGAATTCACTCTAAAATAGTGTTGACTGAGTGAATCATATTTAAAAAGTGCTTTAATGGGTCATGTTATTTGATTCCCTTATGATCCATTTCATATGAAATATCATGATTTATGAAATTATTGAAGATTATGATCTATGATATGTTATATATGGATTTTAAAATTTTATATATAATAGTCCCAAATCCACACTCACAAATATGGTACTGATAAAATAATATTTATATTTATGGAAATGATATTGAAAAATGCGATATAATTTTAACTCTTCAAATCATATAACATAAAATTGAATAATTAGATCACTTACTTACCCAATGAACTTTTTGGGTAAATGTTTTAGAGAGTAGTAAAATAAATTACATAAAATATGGATATATACATGACTGGTTCAAAAAGAAATATATCATCTTTAACTATGATCTTGACATATATTAATATTTTTAGGAATATTATACTTAAAACCATTATTCACAACCTAGGGAAAAAGAAACATAATATGGGAGACAACAACCACTCAGTAATGGTAAACATAAGCATTAATAATTGAATTTCATTAATAACAATAATTAGAGGATAAGGGTGTGATGAAATAATCAATGTGCATGAGCATAACATAAGAGATTTCATACCCATCAATACATGGATCCTAAAATAAGTGACATTGAATAAATATTTTTTAATCTCAATAGTAACAAGGACATATAATTCCAAGACATGGGATATTAATCTTCTTAAATATAACCTTAAAAATCCATAGAAATAAAATTGAAAATATGATGGTATTTTGGAACAATATCATCATGTAATCCTTATATAAACACTTACTTGTGGAATAACCAATAAAATCAACAGACAACATAAATATTTGAATAATATAATCATTACCCAATACATTGGAGAGCTATATTGGACTCACACAACAACGTGAGATATATCAGGCTCAACCATCATCATGAGAAACATCAGACTCACCCATCATCATAAATAATGTCAATTTACCACAACATAACCATAACACATGAATGATTTCGTTTTTTTACATAAAAATAACCATTTTCTTGATAAATTGATTTACTCATTGAAAAAATAGGTTCCATGAAAATATCATAATATATCTAGTTAAAGAATAAGGATAGTATCATTATAAAATACCCTTAGTGGGATATAAGTGACATCAAGGGTTTTTTCATTGATAGTTAGAAATATAATAAAAATACCATTAAAAAAATTCTCGAGGAAACAAAATTTACACCTTGAAAATCACATATAAAAACTATAAATTCATAAAAATTTATTTACATACTTATACTTATAATTAATATGAGAAAGTTAGAAATGGAATATCAAATAAAATAACTATAATTATGGTGGGATAACTTATTCATGCTGTAATCATTAAAAATAAACATTCTTTTCTATACTTGGAAATGCAAGTCAAAAGTAAACCATGTAGAAAATATAAGTTATTTCCTCTTAAAAAATTTAAAATAAATCCATATATAACGTGTCATAAATTTATGAAATCATTTATTTTCCTAAAAGGACATTCATTATATTTTTTTATAAATCATGGATATGGAAGAGAATGTTTTATGATATAAAATATAATACATAATTGTCACTAACAAACAAAATTTAGGATGTTTAATTAATCAAATTGGGAGGAAATAGAAATGAAAAACATAAAATAATTCATAACTAAAGGAGAATAAAATATATCTTGGTATTTAAAATAAGTGGATAAACATTCCACAAAGGACCCTTGAAGAATAAAATCACTGAAATGAAATGAGATTGTAACATGAAGCCTTTAAACTTTCATAACATTAGAAATAAAAATTCATTGAATGAAAGAATATGATATGGGTATTTATATCACAATAATTAAATTAATCAATATTTCAAAATAAATTCATGGAGAATTAAGTACACTATTCAATGAAATCATGTTGCGTTGCATGAAACATGTTTCAATAAAATTAGATTAAGTAAAATTAAACCCAAACAAAGATAATAACTTTTTATATGATAATTAATCTCGTAGGTGATTATGTAAACATATGTAAATCTGCATAGAACATGTTTAAATATATAAAAATACAAATTATATATCAATTCAACCATAATAATAGAATTACAATGTCATTGATGTTGATGAATAAACCCAATGTAAGGAAGTTGAGTTATAAAACTCATTACCTAAAGGTAAATGTCATGAAAAATGAACTAGGATGAAATAATTTGAATTATAAGATAAAATACAATTAATTAATAATGATTCACAATATAATATTTAAAAGTGTTATTATATAAAACATATAGATAAATTTAATTGAATTCTATTAAAATTGGCCTCAATGAATGAAAATTGATACAAAATCCCTTACATTGAGTCTAGAATTTCCCTGTATTCTATTTAACTCACATATAATAAAATTATATAAAATATTTAATTCTTAAGAACATATTATAGTTTTATTAAATTATCATTTTAGCATTGTTTTCATTTATCTCAATGATAAATTTATTTTCATAATCGGGCTACTCTATGTTGTGTGTTTTGTGTATGTTCAGTTAATATTTGAAATATAGATTCATAATATTGACTTCTGTCAATGAGGTAATTAATATATCCTTATAAAATAATAATAATGAAATAATTATAACTTTTATATATTAATTATACATTTATAACCAATCACAAAATATGGTTATGAAAAACAAAAAACATTATAATCATGGGGATAATAAGTTGTACGTACACATGAGTTACAATTTCATTTTTCAAAGATAATAAGGGAATGAAGTTAAAATAATTTTAAATTTAAAAAATTATTATAATATCACAAATATGACATTATATCCTTATATAAACTTATATATACTAGATATGTATTATAGGGATGAAAAAAGAATCATATTGATCTGTGGTGTTGTCGATCCACACGTATGCACGAATGGCGTTATCAATTTTCAATTGACGGAATGGTAATAAAGGTGAGGATACAATATATTTTAAGAATAATAATTATTTCATTAATATGGAATATATATAAATTATAACTGTTATTATAACAATCTGTGAGATGTGGTGATGATAAAAAACTACATCAGGTCCTGAGGTGGTAGTTCAAAATGCAAAAGCACAATTGTTTCATTTCCCATTTGATGGAAGATGGATATGGATATATGTTAGGTCATTAAAATAACAACATATCAATATATGGAATATTATTTTTTCATTATTAGAGAATATTTTAAAATTATTTTAAGGATTTTGAAAAATAAATTAAATGAAAATGCTAGTCTAATAACTATACATCTTCTCTAGATAACATCTTTTTTTTATACATAAATCCTTCATCATGTGGTTTTATAAATAAAGTGAATCTAAAACATGGATATAGATTTTAGAAAGGGTATTTGGTATTTATTTTATGAAATAGTGGGATCTTGATTTGTATAACCGAGATGAGATGGTGTATCATTTTATAAGTGAGTTGAAGGGTACTTTTAGAAATACATGAAATATTATAATATAATATGTGTCTAACTCATGTGAAATGGTTACAAAAAATGACATGGACATGATGATAAGGAAAATATGGAATTAATATAATCATAAAATAAATTTTTTATTGGTTTAAACATCATTTTAAAATTTATCAATTGGATTAACCTCTTGGTTAACCAATTTTATCCTTGACCGTGGTAATGACTTCTTCAATATTAATGGGTCATACATTTAATTATAATGTAAAATTGGTACATAAATGGGAAATGGATGAAAATTTAGACTATTTTAATACCAAATTTCCTCCTGAAATATTTTTTGACTTACAAATCATTTAATAAAATACATTTAACATAAAATACTACTAATTTAATTTTAATAACTATTCACATAATTTGACTTTGAAAACAAATCTACAGCAATTCAAGTCGAATTTAATCCATTTCACAGTAAATGATATATTATTATTTTCTATAAAATTATTTCGACACTATATTTTAAACAAAAGAATAAATTTTATATTTCTAAAAACATTTTCTATAATTTTTTACTCCTTACAAAAGAATTATGTCGGTGTTGCGTACAAATTAAATTAATTATTTCATCAGTAAAAATAGGAAAAAATATACACATAAAAAAGTTCATTATAATGATAAAAAAATTCAATTATGATGATAAAAAAATTAAATTATGATGATAAAAAGAAATTAATATTCTTTCTTAACTTATTTTTACTCCCATGTTAATATATAATTGAAATTTAAAAGTAATAGAGTGACATTTTTTTATTTATTAAAATAATATATAAGTCATTATCAATTAAAAATTCCAAATAATTTTAATGACATAGAATATTGGATAAATATGGTAAAAAAAAATAATAAAATATATTAAATCCATTTTATATGGTCATTTTTAGTCTATATCATATTATTTTAAATATTTGTTACCTGATTTATCCTTACCATGGTGGAAAATATTTACTATTATTATTATTAAAAAAATAAAAAATAAAAAGGAATTAGTTACCAAATTTTAACATCCTAAATCCAAATATGGGATCTATTTCATTATATTCAATACATTGAGGTGGTATTACTTAATTTAAAACTAATCTCAAAAAATTCGATGAAAAATTGTTAAGAAAAAAACATTTTTTAAGTATAAAAATGTTTTTAGACATAATTGTTGTATAATGTTGAATATAATGAAATTTATTGTTTTTTTCTTAATAAAAATTATATAATAAAATTTTAAAACTAACCAATAGATAACGTGTCATTGTAAATACTTAAAAATGCATTCTTCAATAAAATTTCGACATTCTTCCCTACTCATTGAAAACTAAAACTATTTAGAAAATTATAAAAAATTCATAATAAAATACTTATGAAATATTAATTTGGAAAATAAATTTTATTTTATGATATTCAAATTCTAAAATTTTGAATTTTACTTTTAAATAAAATAATATAATATATTGTATTTTTTTTAAAAAATAAAGACTTTTCATTTTCACGGAAAAATAACCTAATATTAGGATAATGAAAATAAATCAATAAAATATAATTAATGAATAATAATAATGAAATTGATTAATAATTAAATTAAATGACTTCTTACATTCATCCACCCTTTTTCCAAATTGTTTCTTTTCAGTTTTATGGTGTTCCTGATAGAAAGGGATTAATTTTTTTTGAAAATAAATTAAAAAGAGTGGAAGATAAAACATATGAAAATGAATGGATTGTTTTCAAATATATAAAAGTATAGTTTTTGAAAACCCACATCATAAAACGAGATAATAAAAAATCTTTTGAATATAGGGAAATGGAAGTAATATGGTAATCTATAATAATACATGACTAGGTTTTCAAATAAGACATCATTTGTGAGAAGTGAAATTATAGACAAGAACGAAAAATGTAATGTAAAAATAATTATAGAGAGTGATATAGAAAAATAATCACATAAAAGTAAATGATCATGAAAAATTCAATATCCTGTAAACCATATTGTAATTCTCTATGAAAAATAACATCAATTCATCAGAAATGAATGTCATATGTTATCATTTTTGTTTCAAGATCCTTTTCCAAGAGTATAAGAATTCTATTACCATATAGAATAAGAACATAATGAAATATACTTACTTAACAAGTATAATTTCAACATTTATTAAATTTTCACCACAATATCATCTTTTATTCTAAATAATGAGTTTTCAAGATGAAATTTTCATGTCTGAATCATAAAAAAATGCTTTTAAGGGACCATGTAATAAAAAAAGGATAACAAGCTATTCATCGGGTCTTTATATATCAACCACAACTGAAATAGTTAGCAAAAGGAAAGAAAATATCCTAAATATATAAAACATTATATGATAAAATAAAATATTAATATATAAAATTCAACAATAACACCAAAATTTAAAATTAAATATTTCCATAAATAATTATCTCTATATCCTAATTAACCATAATAAACTAATCATTAATGAATGTTTCAACCTAAAAATTAATCTAAGAACGTTAAATTTAATTCAACAAATATTTAGTAAATTTATCTATAAATAGTCCTTCATATCAAACCTATGGGTCATATATACCTCAAACAAATTAAACATATCTCAAAATATTATAAATCACTAAAAAACACAATTACATAAAACATCGAAAGTGGTTTATATTTCTCTGAACATTTATTCACCCTTAAAATTATAAACCAATGATGGTATCTATAATCCATTATATATTCTCATATGAAAACATTATAATAAATTTTTTAAGCACTAATTTGATACCATTTATAATAGCCCAAAACCCACCCCCTCAAATCAGGGGTTGAAAAAAATAATCATTACATTTCTAGGCTTTATACTTATAAATAAAAATAAAAATTTTCCCTTCAAAACATATAAAACCAAACTATGTTATTATATACCTTACAAAATTAGGGACTTTTTATATTTAAAAAAATAAAGAATTAGGAAAAATATCACATAAAAACATGGATATATAAGAATATGATTTATAAAAATCTACATCATCTCCAAATAACATATTCACATATAGTATTCGTTTTAGGAAATACAAACATAAAACCATTCTTCACCACTATTAGAAATTGAAATATATGATGGGTGAGATCAATCACTAATAAAGGGTAAACATAAACATTAATAATTGAATTTCATTAATGATCATAATATGAGAAAAAAGGTATGATGACATAATAAATGTGGATGATCATTACATAAGATAATTCATGCCTATAAAAACCTATTTCATAAAGCATAGAAAAATTTTAAAATATTTTTCAAACGAAAAAGTCATGAAAATAAATAATAAAAAACCATGTGATATCAATCATGATCAAGGGAACCATTAAAATCATATAACAATAATAAAGAAAATGTGTTGGAATCTGGGAACATTATATTCATAGAAACCTTAAAAGAGACATTTTAAATATAATAACTAATAGAGACAACCTTAAATATATTTCTTTGTAGAACATAGTCATTACCAAATCATTAGAGAGATATATTGAGATCACCTATAATCATGAGTTATATCAGTCTCACACATTATCATGAGCTATATCAGGGTCACTCATCATTATAAACTATGTGGAAGAACCATAAAGTAAGCATAACACATGAAACCATTTATTTTTTGAACTCTATAACAAATATTTTCATTCATATCTCGATTTACCTAAAGAAAAAAATGGATCCATAAAAAAATATCCATAGAAAGAATAATGATTATATAATTATATCAAATACCCAATGTAGAGTATGTAACATAAAGTTTAATTTTCAATAATTAATATAAATACCATAATAATATAATTAAAAAAATTATTAAGGAAAATACCCCTTCAACTTTGAAAAAAATTTTTAAAAAAATTCAAATGATATTATGGAAATACATTTCTTTTAAAATAACCCAATAAACATATAAAGATATCTACAATAAAAATAATAATCATGATATTGGTAAAACCCATTCCTTCAATAAAATTTAAAAGTAAACATTCCTTTCATTCATTTTTCAAGAGAGTAAAATGTGACCCATATAGGAAATGAGGAATAATTTCCATTTCAAAACTTTTAGAAGAAGTTAAAAAATCATGAAAAATAACTTTATTAAATATTATATGTTTATCATAGATAAATATTGAAAACATTTTGGATATCATGGATATTTAATAGTAATAATTCTGATCTAAAAAAGATTCAATATTTGTATCACATATAAAAAATATTTTTGATATTTCATTAATAAATTAAAGAGGAAATAGAAACTAAACATGTAAATAAAATTCATAACTTATAAAGAATAAAATTTATGTTTCTCAGGAAAAAGATCATATGATTTAAAAAAATGAAGGTTGAACCAAACAATCCATAAAATAAATTAGATGGTAAAAAAATACATTACTGTTATAGAATCATTTGAAATAAATATTTATTAAATGAAAGATTATAAAATATATGTATAAATACCATATATTAAATGTGAATATATATAAAAATTCATTCATGGGGTAGTAAGCACACCATTAAAATATATCATGGTGTACGACACGGAACATGTACCATTAAAATGAGATTGAGACAAAGAAAACCATTTCAAATATCATAACTTTTGTTGTGATAATTAATCAACGAAATAATTATTTAAACACATTTAAATAAAAATTAAAATATTTTGAATATAGGAAAAACAATTTAGAGATCAATTCACACATAATAATGGAATTATAAACTCAATGATGTTGAAATGTTACATAGTTAAAGGAAATTGAGCTTTGAAGCTCTTTATTAATTTTTAACATTCAATCCAAATGCCCCTAGACGTGGAAATTTTAATTGTAATATAAAATAACCTCATTCATGACTGATTCATTATATAAAATTTAATAGGGGATGTATATACACTATATAAACTAAATTAGGTGTAGAAAAGTAAAATATGCCATAATGAAGTGAAATTGAGATGAAATCCCTTACCTCTAGTCTAGACATCCCATGTACGTCTTTTAACTACTATATAACAGACTAATTTAAATAATTTAAATTATTATTAAAATATTTTAGGTTTATTATATTATCATTAAAATTATTTTTTCATATATCCTAATGATATATTTAATTATTAAATCAGTTTAATCAATGTCGTGTGTTTTGAGGACGTTTAGTTCATAGTTGAAAAATAACTTCTATTTAAACACCATGATTGATGAGGTAATTATTCCATCATATATAGAATAAAAATAATAAAACAATTTAAATTATTAAACATTAATTGTAATTTTAAATCCAACCATGGAATATGGTTATTAAAAATTAATTATGTTACAATCATACAGGTGATATTGTCTACATACACATGTGTAACATTTTCATATTTCATATAACATTATGGAATGAAGGTTAGTATAATTTTATCATTCTATAATGATGGTTATATAATAACTATAATGTAATCTCATTAAATATATTATTTTTAACATCCATGAAATGATTTTATTAAAAATTAATCACATCGCATCATGGAGGTGGTAATCCACACTCAAACATGAACGACTTTATCTTTTTTCAATGGCTGAAAAAAATGAAAAAAATAAAAAATTATATTTAAATAATGATAATAATTTCATATATATCATATATATAAATATATAAATATTAAATCTTTAACTATAACTAGTCATGAGAGGAGGTGATGGAAAATAAATTACAGTGGTTCAGGAGGTTGTAGTTTGCCGCATACACGAATGATGGTTTTAATTTCCTATTTTTTGGGAGAAAGAGATTGATTTAGGTCATAAAATTAAATAAATATCTTATTAGTATCAATAATATTGAATTTATTATTATTTTATATTTTTTTCTAATTATTTTAATGAGGTATAATAAGAAATAAAAAGAAAACACTAGGTTATGAACATTACCTCTTCTTCAGAAAACTTCTTAAGATTTAGACATGAATCCTTCCTAGGATAATTTTATGAGACTAACAAAGATTACAGGATATGGGGAGGGATTTTAGGAATGGATTTGAGTAGGTAAATGCAGATCCAAATTTCTCTTGAAGTGTGAATAGGATAAGAGAGTGGGTTTCCTTTTATATGTGCGGGGAAGAGCAATTTTGGAAATATATGAGATATTATAATATAGTATCATTCTAATTTAGGTAAAAAGATTAAAAAATTACATTTATTATATGATAAGGATGTTATGAAATTATTATAACAATACTATAGTTTTTTTAGGTTTAGATATAACTTTAATCCTTATTTTTGGATGTACCCCAAGATTAACAAATTTTAACATTAACCATGGTAATGAATTTTTCATTATTGAAGGTTGATAATATTAATTATAAGGTGAAAAATGAATTATAATGAAAAATGGATGAAATATTATTAAATTTATAACCATTATTTTCTTCTTTTACTATTTTTATTAATTTTGAAAAATTTAATAGATATACTTATCATAAATTATTATCAATGTTATTTTAAGAACTATTCAAATAATTTTTCATTGGAAACAATATGAAAATAATATAATTAGAATTAAATAAACTTCAGAATAAATTTTAAGTTATTATTAATTATAAAATTAGTATGACACCATGAAAAACCGATCAAATATTATTTTTCATGTTTTTAAAATCAGTTACTTTAATTTTCTACAAGTTGAACAAGCACTATGCATGTATTGCATAAGCATTTAAGGTAATTATTTATCACTAGAGATTAAAAATAAATTATCATCATAAGAATAATTTAATTATTATGAATATAATATTTAATATTCATTTATAACTTATGTTTATCCCTATATGAACATATAATTTAAATTTTAATGCAAACTAGATAATTTTTTATATCTTTCATTAATTAAAATATTATATAAGTCATTTTAAAAGAAAAATTGACCATAATTTCTATAACATTAAATAATGGATTATGATAGTTTAAAAAAACCATCAAATATGATAATGTAAATTTTTATATTCAATTTTAGTTCTTATCATAATATTTTTACCTTAATTAACTAATTTACCATTACTAAGGTGGGAAATATTTACTATAATTAATATTCCTAATGAAAAAGTTAAAGAAAATTATAGAAAATTTTTTAACATCCTTATTCAAAATAAATTATCCATTTTATATAATTCAATTACAAAATATGGCAGATTTTATGGTAAAAGTGAAACAAAAAAATGTGATTGAAACCAGTTTTTTTAGGAAAATGTCATTTTATATACAATTTTTTATAACAAGTTCAACTATAATGTTGAATACAATAAAAGATATTTTAATAATTTTAATTAGTATTAAATAATTAAATTTTCAATCAAATAAAAATTATAATATAACTTTATAAATACTTAAAAATAAAATATTTTTTTTCAATAAAATTCAGCATTTTCACTATTCATTGAAAAATAAATCTTTTCAAAAAATTCTCATAAATTCAACATAAGTTAATATTGACATTTTTATTTAATCAATAAAGTTAATTATTTAAAATAAATTTCTATACATTGGTTATTATTATTTTAATTAATACCATATAATGCATGATAATCTAATTTGTTTAGTAATACAGCATTTTTTTGAGTTAAAAAGTACCTAATATTCTTATAATGAATATAACACTAAAATAAATAATTAATCAATATTATTATAAATTATAATTAATTTTATTTTCTTTACATAGGTTGTTATATTTTTCCCCCGTTGTGAAATTATGCCTTTCAAATTTTTTCTTTTGCCCAATAGAAAGGGATTAAATCATTTTAGAAATCAATAGAAAAAAGTCGAAGATAAAACAAAAAAATTTAAAATGAAAAAATTGAAAATATTGAAAAATAACTTTTTAAAAAACCAAAACCATAATAAGGTATACCAATACATTATATTAAACATCTTGTAATGGAAATAAAAAGGTCATTTGGGAAAACTTATAACTAGGTTTCTATGTAGGAAAACATTAGTGGGAAGTGAAATATGGACAAAGAGGACAAATTTAATGTCCAAATAATGAAAGAGTGTGATAGAAAAAATTAATCCCAATAATTTGAATTATAATGAGAAATTCAATTAACACAAAACCAAAAACTAATGTCGTGTGAAAAAGACTATAAAGTTATATAAAATGATGGTAATAAGAAAAAATTTTCATACCAAGATTATTTTCCTTTAGTTGTAGAATTATTTTAAAATATTGACTATGAACATAAAAAAATATACTTTCATAAAAAGTGTAATTTCATACTTTAATAAATTTTAATCTTAATCACATATTTTTCTCAAAGATATGTGAAATCATGCTAATATTTTCATGCATTATGACATGAAATAAAATTTAAATATCTAATGCAATAAAAAAGGATAGAAATATATCCCCTATATTTAGATATTAACCAAAACTTAAATATTTATAATAAGGTAAAAACATTTCTGAATTTTATAAACCATTATATGAGGAAATAATACATTAATATATAAAAAATAACACCAAATTTTAAAATTAAATCATTCCACAAATAATAAACCTTATATCATAATTAACCTAAATAAACTCAACATTAAAGAACATTTTTACTTGAAAATTTATCTCATACCTTTCAATATACATCCCCAAACATGCAATATAATCCTATATAAATAAAACTTCACATCAAATATGAGATTTATTTATACCTCATTAAATTGAAATGTATCCCAAAATATCATTAATCACCACCAAATACAATCATTGAAAACCATGAAAGGGGTATACGTACATTTGAAAATATGATCAACCTTAAAACTGTAAACCCATGATGGTATATATAGAACTTAAGATATTCTCATATAAAAACATTCTAATATATAATGTTTTCTAAACCCTTCTTTGATAACAATAATAATATCTATGGACCCGCACTCTCATATATAGTGAAGAAAAAAATCTTTAAATTTATGGAATTGATACTAATAAATGTGAACGTATTTTAATTCTTCAAGACATATCACATCCAACTGAATTAATAGAGTATATACATTAAAAAGTAATATTTAGATGAAATGTTTTATAAAATTATGAAAAAAATCATACATAATAACTTTGATACATAAACAACTAGTTCATAAAATTATACTTCATCTACAAATAAGTTATTAACATCTAGAAAACCTTCTTAATAATAACATACTTACAAAGATTCTTGAAAACTTGGGGAAAATGGGACATATTAAGTGTAAGATCAAAATATCAGTAAGGGTAAACAAAATTATTAATAATTTAATCTCATTTGTGAGAATAAGATAAAAATATGAATATAATGGAATAATCAATATACAGGTTCATAATAGAAGGAAATTTATACCCATGAAATCATTGATCATAAAATATATGACATGGAAGAAATATTTATCAAAGGAAGTAAACATGAGAATAAATAGTCATAATCTATGTAATATTAATATTTTTTAAAGTAAAAATAAAAAACTCCTAGGAAGCATACATAACACTTTTAGTATCATTTGATATAATATTCATATAACCATTACAAAAACTCTCACAATTAGAATATTAAATATGATGAATTTCTAGGATAATTCCCTAGAAAACACAATCATTACTTAATTCATTATTGAGCTATATCTGGATCCCCTATCATCGCGATCTATACCAGGATCACCACTCATCATGAACTATATGGGGATCACCCATCACCATAAATAATATCCAAGATCTATAACATAATCATAACACATGTAATATTTCATTTTTCAATATAATAGTAACAATTACAATTTTATAGCTTGATTTACCCATGGAAAAGAAATAAGTTACATGAAAATCTCATAATACATCAATATAAATATAACAGACGGTATGATTACAATATATTCATAGTGTAACATATCTAACTTTATTATTTTCTGTTGTTGATAATTATAAATACAATAAAAATATCATTAAAAATATTATTGATCAAAAAACGATTCTAGTATAAAAATAAATTTTTAAAACAAAAATTTTAAAAAATATTAGAAAACTCATTTTATTTGAAAATAATATTGGAATTATATAATAAGAACATTAAATAAAAAATAGTCATAAAGTTTGAGAAACATGTTATTATTTTAAATATTAGAAATAACATTATTTTTAATCTTCTCCAATGAGTGAAAAAAGTAACCCATGGGGGAAATGATATGGGAGTGAATTTTAAATTGATTTTAATATAAGGTAAATGATCAGGTAAAATGTCATTATTAAATAATTTATTCTTATAAAATAACTTTCTTTAAAATATTTATGATATCATGGATACTGAAGAGAAATATTCCTTATCTGAATAAGGACATGATATGACTATCACTTACAAAAATAATTCTTCTTGATTATTTAATCAATAAGGGAGGAAAAAAAAACTAATCACATGAACCAAATTAATAACCATGGGAGAATAAATGAGATGTAGTTCATGAAAATTTTTGCATTTGATTTCCCATGTGGCACCTTGAACAAAAACAATATTATAAATATATGACATTTAAACAAAAATCATTATCTACTTTGGAAACATTTTAATCATAATTAATTGAAATATATAATATGACATTTCTCTATAAATACCATGAATTAAATTATGTAATATGTTAAAATTTATTCATATGGAAGTAACTACAAAAATCATTGAAATCATTGTGTAGATCATGAAATGTGTCTCAAGAGAATGATATTGAGATAATAATATCACATGAAAAGATTATTCTGTTTGAAGTGATAATTAATCCCTGATAAAAATATATAAACATATTGAAATACATTTTTTTAAAAGTATAATAAAATAATTTCCATCTCACATAACACATAATAATGGAATAAAAAATTCATTGAATTAGAAGTATAACACAATGAATTTAAATTTAGTAAATAAACTCTTTTTAACTTAGTAAGATTCAATTAAAATCCCCTCGGATAAAAAATTTTGAATTTTAATTTAAAATAAAAAAATGAATGAAAAATTCCTTATATATCATATAATAGGGGATATATTAACCCCATATAAATGAAATTAGGTGCATAAAATTTAAATATTCTCCAATGAATGGAAGTTGATACAAAATCCCATATCTTGTGTCTAGATCTACCTTGTTTGTTTCTTTAGATCCACTATAAAAAAATATTTTTTAATTTTTTAAGAACCTTTTATAGGATAATTAAATTATAACTAAACTTTTTGTTTCTTTCATCTTAATGAAATAATTAATTCTTTAATTTTATATATCCATGTCATGGGATTTCCAGACACTTAGTTCATAGTTCAAAAATGGATTTTGTATTTTTACCATAGTCAAATAGTTAATTCTTACATCATATATAAAATAATAACCATGAAATAGCTATTATTATTTATGAATTAATTATTCTTTTAAAATATCAGTAAAATATGGCAATGAAGAATAATTTACATTACAATCATCGAGATGGTAAGCTGTACTAATATATGAGTAACATTTTCATTTTTGAATGTGAATGAGGGAAAGTATCATTTTATCTTCCCATAATTATGATTAGATCATAAATATAATATTATATATCTATATAAATATTTATAGTCACTCCTTGTGTTTGGGTGATAAAAAATGAATAACATCACTTCATGGACATGATGATCCACATGTATACATGAACGACAGTATAATTTTCAAATAGAAGGAATGATAATAAATAGAGATGATATATTATCTTTCTAGAAATATTATTATTTCATTAAAATCACATATATACATTAAATTAATCAATATAACTATGTGTGAGATATGGTGATGGGAACATAATTAAATCATTTTACAAGGTGTTAGTCGTCTGTACACAGGAATGATGGCATCATTTACCATTTGATTGAAGAATGAAAAAGACATATAATATGAAATTAACATAAATACATATTATTATTTTGAAGATACATGGGTTATTATTTTATAATGTTTTAATTTTATTTAATTTTGATATAAGAAAAATTAAATGATACCTCTTGGTTGATAACTATACCTCTTCTTTAGACAACCCCATTATATTTAAACCTATAGCCTTTTTAGAGAGGTATTAAAATAAAAATAGAGAACCCATTTTTTAGGGATGCTTTTTAGGATGGTGTGTGGGTATTTATTTAGAAATATTATATTATAATTATGTTTTTATAAGATATGAGAGGGGGTTCCCTTTTATAAATGAGGGGAGGTGAGCTTTTTGAAATTCTTCAAATAGTTTAATATAATATGTGTCTAACTCATATAAAATGGTTCCAAAAGCACATAGATTATAGTATAAGAAGGATATGACTATAATATGATCATAATATATTATTTTTAGTGGTATTTAAATCATATTAAACCATATATTTTGAATTAACCCCTTGGTTAACCAATTTTAACATTAAGCATGGTAATGATATTTTCAATATTAAAGGGTGATAATTTTATTTAAAATGTTACAATTGGATCATAAATTTTCAGTTTGTGTCAATTTATATCAATTTTAATCATAATTATCTTCTTTCAATTACTTTATGACATTTAAATTGTTTAATAAAATATATTAAACATAAAATACTATTAATTTCATTTTAAAAACTATTCACATAAGTTGATTTTAAAATAACATGAAAATAATGAAAAACGAATCAAATCCATTTCAAATCAATAATAAAATATTATTAACTATAAAATTAACATGACACTATATTCCATCCAAGAAACGTTACAATTGATATTTTTAATATTATTTTCATTAATTGGTTATGTCTTCCACATGAATTATGTCAATGTTCTCTAAGAATTGAGGATAATTAACACATCACTAAAAATTACGAAAAAATTATCATAAAAAATAATCTAATTATTCTAAAAATAAACATAAAAATTCATTCAAAACATATTTATTTGTGAAAATATAAAATTAATTTAAGAGAAATAAAGTGGAATTTTACAGGTTTCTTTACATACAATAATATATAATCCATTTTCAAAGAACAACGTCGCATTATGTCCATAAATTCAAATATTGGAAGAGGATGGTTGATTATAACTCATAAAATATATTATAGAAAAGTTTTATATTCATTTTTAGTTTTTAGGTTTTTATTTTCATCCTTAATTACTCAATTTTCTCTTACTAATGGGATAAATATTTACTACTATTACTATTAATATTGAAAAAATATTAGGTAATTGATTAAAAAATATTGACATCTTAATTAAAAATATCACATCAATTTTATTCAATTCATTTAAAAAAAGTGGGTGAATTTTATCTATAAATAAACCTTTAAAATGAGATGAAAAAAAATATTTTTTCAGAAAAATTCATTTTTATGTATAAAAATGTTTTCATACAAAATTAAAGTCTTCTGTTTAATCAAATAACATTAATTTTATTGTGTTTAATTAAAATGTACTAATTGAATTTAGAAAATAATCCAAAATATAATGTCAAATTTTAATTTCTTGAAAATAAAAGAACGTTGTAAATATAATTTAGTATTTATCAATATTTTTTTAAAAAGTCATAATTTTAAGAAAATCCACTGACATACATCTGATTATAATTCTTACATATTAGTTTATAAAAATAATTTAATTTTTTAAAAATTAAAATTTTATAATTTATAAGTAAATAATTAAAATATAACAGTATAATGCTAGAAGACCCAATTTGTTTATAAATATTTTCATTTCGTTTTGGAAAAAACATTATCTGATATTATTATAATGATTAAACTCTATATAACCTAATTAATGAATATTAATAAGTCATTAAATTTATTTTCCTTATCATCACATGATATGTAATTATATGTTCACATTCCCATACTGTTATGCTCATCATATATTAACGTGATCAATGATATCTTTCTTTATTACATTACTGAGAATTTGGGCTCATCTTCACTTATATTTTATTTCCCTATGTTATCAAGAGGATTTTAAGTAGGTAATTCCTAATAATATTAGTAATGTTTGTTTTTTTATATATGTTGATAGTCATTCATGGGAAAAAATATTACGTATACAGTCTCTAATGAAACTAAACCTTTATGGTGCATAGGCATGTATTTGTAAAGTATTTTAAATACTTATCTATGAAGAGGTAATATATATATATATATATATATTTATATAAATATTGTTTTTCTATAGTTGTAATTTTAATAAGTTTTAGTCAATCATTAGAGATTAATATTATATAAATTTAGTGAAAACCCGGGGGAAAAGTCTAACTATTGGATAAAATCATATTTTTTATACTATGTATTCTTGGGTTTTCTAAAAAATATATCAGTGGATCAACCATCATTTTTTTGCATGGTATGTTTTCCCTTTCTATGTACCTTATCTGACACTCCTTGGAGATATTGATGGGTTAATTCCTACCCTCATTATAAAAAATTATTAAGAATTTGAATATATGATGACCATGAATGACCTAAGAAATAGTTAGGTGTCATATATTGAAAATAATGTGTCATGATTTAGTCATCCAATAAATGATTTTCATGATTATGTGGTTTCCCAATATGATTATTTTTTCTTAAACTGTAATTTTTGTTTTTAGTCTATGGATATAACAAAATAGATCTATGTTAATGCTAAATGTGATAGACAATGTAATGATTTTCCTCATAAGAAACCAACTATTATGGTAGATGGAATGAAAAATATAGTTGTTATGCTATTATAAAATTCTCAAGAAATGAATCTTGTTGATATATAGAATGAGAAAAGAAGGGAATAATTTTATTCTGAGTCCTTCATGAGGCAACATTCAACATATTTTAGTGGGTCCACTGATCCAATAGTTTCTAATTAATGGATCTGTACCAATGAAATGATATATTCCATTCTTAAGTTTTTAGATCATGAAAATGTTATTTTTCAATTTATAATTTGTATAAAAAATCAAATTAATTGTGTAATTTTATTCAAAAACATGAGGTAATCGGAAGATTTTGAATTCATAGAGTATGATGATATTAAGTGGTTTTTTTTCAATAAGTACATCACCCATATTTTTTATATTAAAATAGATAAGAAATTACATGATATAAATATGAAGGAAGTTGAATCAATCATTACATGGGAAGAAAATTTTAAAATATATGGTAGGCATGCTTCTGGTATTAAAATCCAACATGGAATTAAGACTCATCGATTCATCAGTTTCCTAAAACCAAGTTTCTAAATGATGCTATAAATAAAGAAGTTTAGTTTATATGATGAATTAATTTGATATGATAACACAGTTGAAATATTTATTAGAGTTACCAATTAATATAATTGTATTGATAAGAAAATAATTATTTATTTCAATGGAAATAATAGTAATAAAATTCATGGAGATAAGAAAATGATATTTTATTCAACCTCGTAGTGTGGAAGGAAATATTGAGGAAATAGTCTTAAGGGGACTGGTAAATGTTTTATGTTTGGAAATAAGGTCATCATGATATTCAATGCTAAAGTATTAGAAATAATAAGTTATATAATAATGGAGACAACCCAAAAAAGAATGTACCACCCACACTCCAGTGTTACAAATTCAAGGATTTTGTCTGTTATGCTAACCAATACTCAAAGTTTGAGTTTATTGATGATGATCGATTTTACAAACAACTTAATCCCATAGAAAATGTTAAATATTATACAATCACTATTTCCAATGTGAGGTAAAATAATGATGTAGTAAAAGGTACAATTACCATCCACTCTAGAACTGCTAATGTATTAATGGATATTAGATCTACTCATTCTCATATATCTATTTTTTTTCAAATGGTATCACAATATAACTCTAATGATTAAATTTATAATTAACAATGAAAAATATAAATGGTATGATGATCACATATCAGGTCTATGATTATTCTATAATTTATTTTTGTGGGTATTTTTTTAAGTAATATAATTTTACACCCATTCTAATGAACTTTGATGTTCTTTTTGGAATATATTTTCATTCTTTATATAAATCCAATACTAGTTTCCATGGAATGGAAATCAAATTTGATATTACAAACCATCCCATGATTTTCTTTCTATGGCATAGTATATATGGACATACAATAGAAATTACCTACACTATATGGGTCTTGATTCCTAATAAAAATGGTGTTTATCTTAGATGGTTGGGTAGAATCTCAACATCATAGACATATGTATTATATGATAATTTATTCATTCCTTTGAAGAAGAGTCACCTAGTATTCCTATTAACCATGAAGTTTATTTTTCAAAATAACTCATACCTAGTGCTACACATATTTCAAACTCTATATGGAATGGCCCCGTTTGAGTTTCATGAATTAAAGAAATAACTTAATGTGAATCCTGAAAAGGGATTTATTCATCCAAGTGTATCACCACGGGGTAGACCTATTTTTTGATAAGTATAATGTATCAATGAAACTAATTATTAATTATAGTGAATTGAAAATATCAAAATCATGAATAAGTATCCATTTCCACATATTTATGATTTATTCAAATAATTAAGAGGAGCTCAATATTTTTTAAAATTGATCATAAATATCAATACTATTAGTTAAGGGTTAAAAGTTAAGACATACCCATGAAAACCTTCTAATTTAGTTATGGCCACTATGAATTTATAGTCATGTGGTTTGGTCTTACTAATGCCTCCACTATTTCATAGATTTAATGAATACAATATTTAGTGATATCCTGGATCTATTTTTGGTAGTGTTTATAGAAGATATAAGTATATATTTAATGATAAAATAATGGTGTTAATGTCACTTGAGTATTGTATTTATGTCCTTAGTAAAAGAGATGATGTATTTTAAATTTACCATGTTTGAATTGTTTTTATTAAATGATTAATTTTTGGGTCATATAATCTCAATCAATGGTATATCGGTGGATCCATCAAGGATTGAAAGTATTGAACATTTTTATGGACTAAACATTATTAATTTTATATTGTGTTTTCTTGGATTTTATAGATATATATAAATTCATTATGGATAATTGATCATAGATATCTAATATTCTAACCAGGTTAACTCTGAAAGGTGTTAAGTTCCTTTGGAGAAATGAAAGTGAAAAAATTTTCAAGGAACTAAATAGAAAGTTAATCACCTCACATATGCTTACAGTTACCCCAAATAGAGAAGGTCTTTGATCCTTAGTGATGAATCAACGAAGGTAATAAGATGTGACCACCTGAAGACTTATTTTTGGGTAAATTATTTCTCATGAAAATTGATGGTTCATGAAGAAAATTACCCTGCTCATTATTTGGTTTATCTATGGTGTTTTTTCATTAAAAATATCTAGGAATTATCTATATCAATAATAGTGTTCTATATATTCCAATCATAATAATTTAATGTATTTATTCACTTATAAAGAGTTTAATATGAGCAAGAAAAGATGGTTTCATTTGATTAATGATTAATACCTATCAATACATTACCACCATAGGAAAGCAGACAAGGGGGATGATGCTTTGAGTAGAAAATATCGTGATTTTCTTCTACAATGAGGAACACAAAAGATCAAATATATATAGATTATAAAAGGATATATATTAATAGCTTAAAGGAAGGGAAGTAAACACATGATACTCAAATGAGTGTTCAACGATCTATCTATTTGAAGAATAAAGAGGTGTCAAAGGAATATATAGTGTAGAAAAAGAAGGTAATAAATCTTCATGTTTTTAACATTGATTATGATGGAATGATAAGGTTTTAATACCATGTATGTGTCTCTTCTTGACCATATTTGTAGAAGGATCTATTGGATAAATATCACAATTTATCCTAATCTATTCATCAATAAATTAAGAAGATATATAGAGATACAAATTAGTATTTCTATTGGGACAACATGAATATACATATTGGATAATATGTATCTTAGTGTTTGGTATTCCAATAAGTTATGGATAAAAGATATAAGTCTCAGAGGATGTAACAACCATTATCTATACATGAAAAAATGGGAAAACATCCTTAATGATTTTGTATCTATACTCCCAAAAATGACTAATGGTCATAATGATATTTTAGTTTATTCCATAACTTTCAAAATCTAACACACTCCATTGGTATTAGATAATATCTCTCTATTGGCCAGATTTAAACAATATACATTAAGTCAGTGGTATGGTTTCACGGAGTACTATATTCTATTATATCTGATCATGATTCGAGGTTTACCAAAATGTTCTATAGATGTATTTATAAATCTATGAATTCAAAGTTGTTTTTTCAGTACTACTTATCATCATCATATAGATTATTAGTATGACAGAAACATTAAAGCCTTAGAAGATTTTTAGAGGTCTTATTTTATAAATTTAAAATGTGGTTGGGATTAACACATTCCTATACGAATTTTTCATGAAAAAAATCATTCACTTGTGTATTCATATGGGTCCATATGAGTCTCTCCTTGGAATGAAGTGTAGAAATTTTATCTGATGGGATGATGTTAAAAAAATAAAGGTATTAGGACCTAATTTATATAAATTAGTGGAAGATAAGATTATATCCACTCATCAACATGATATAGAATTTCAGAGTTAATAGAAATTTTTTTCTAACAATCATTAGGTAAATATATAAAATTATGTTAGTGATAAGGGATTCCTATAAATTTATCCATGGAAAAATATTATGATAATCATAAAAAATGTAATGATTACCCCTAGTCATATTGCACCTTCACGATTCTTGATCAAGTAGGGATGATATCTTATCTTTTGAAACTTCATCAAAACATATCTCAACTATGTGATGTGCCCCATGTATATCCCTTGAATAAGAATATTATTGATACTTCATATGTACTGAACATAATGGTTGTACCATTATATTATGATCCTGATAATGAAGAACAAATGGTAGAAATATTGGAAAATAGATACAATATGCTACAGAAGAATCATACTAACCTGGTTAAAGAAATATAGAGGAATTAGATATTCAAAGAAGCATCTTGGGTACCTGAGGATGTGATGAAATAGAGATATCCTTATTTTTTGGTCAGAGTGAGAGATTTTATAGGGATAATTTCATTTTATGGGGGACCATGTAATGACATGAACATTTATAAATGAAATTCCATTTTTGAATGAATAAATTATTTATTAAGTAGTGTAGTTATAAAAATTTTATGCTTTAATTTTGTTGAATTTAAAAGACTATTATGAATCATAACTATAACTATTATAGTCTTTATATAGTGATCATTATAATTATTATATTAAGGGTTATGATAAAGTTGAATTGATGAAGAATGAAAAAAGTGATGGCCTCAACTAGTAAGATCATAGATTATCAATCTCATTTATCAAAGATTATGAGGGAGATAGAATATATGATGTATTTTATTTCCCAAACCCATGTTGATATTCATAAATTGATGTATGAATGAAACCTTTTACAGGATATGTTCAAGCTTATCGAGAATATGAATCAAACAATTTTTTAATAGAATGATATATGGGTTGGTCACCCAGTATGTACCTCCCAAAATTTATAATAGAAAGATAGAATTATAGTATACACATGAGGTGTAATGATCTTACAACAACAAAAAATGAAAAAAAGTACATATTCACGCCAACATGAATAGTATAGTAAATGTTGCACCTAGAATCTTGAGCTCAGACATCACTTTATTTAGTTTGATTAACACTGAAACTTTAATTAATCTTCCTGAAACTCAACTCTTCATACTCAATCAAAACAAAGATGATAAAAAATAGAAAAAGTGGAGAAACCTCATTAAAATGATATCAAATGCTTCATATAATTTCTTATACTAGAGATCCTGATAAATTTATAAGATGAGGGTACATGAAAACATTAATATTTTAGAGTTTAGATCAAATCTAGTGTGTCTAGAATACCAATTAAATAATCCCTAAAGTGAATGTTGTACATGACATCTCAAAGTTGAAATCAATAAGACAGTTAAAAAAACTAGGGGCATAAAAGAAACTGAATCATCAATAAAACTCCATCCATTTGATTTAAAGAGCATTAAAGAGATAAAAACATCATCATAATCTCCCAAAATACTACATTTACTGATCCAGATGTAATTTTTTTGTTTGAATTCCATCTCCCAATTACAGAGTAACAATCATAAAAGTGAGATAAAATCATTGAAATGATGATTTTTTTATTAAAAAAATAACAAAAAATGGAACAAAAAGAAGGACCAAGGAAAATAATGAAACAAGGAATGGTGAGTTGAAAAATAATCCACATAACTTGTGGAACAAGATATAGAATATTTCTAGAAAGTCTAGAAAAGAAAACCAAATAAGGTACTTGGAAAAATAGAAAAAATAGGATCTCATGAGCCTACATGCCCAAAAAAATAAAAAGTAACCCATTGAATTCCATATGATCTTAATAAGGCTCTACACCTTTATTAGAGAAGGAAGCCGAAATACAATGAATCTCAGGGGATTAAACAACTCACTTATCAAAAAAACCATAACTAAAAATAAATATAAAAAATATTTGGAACATGTAAAACATCATTCACAAGGTATGTATTTAAAGTTGAATTTAGGATTTCTTTTATATTCTTTCACCATATTAGTAAACACACATTTTTTGGTTTTAGGGAAATTCTAAGTAGAAATATCATCATTATGGTACTTCTTAAATGAAATCATATCATGTTCCTTTATCCATGCATCAACTACTTCCCTCACCTCTTCCTCAATCAAATAAGAATCTCTTTACACATGATGATTTTTTCCATTATCATCTTCCTTATCTAAACCAGAGTTTTTAATGAGATAGTCATCTACAATTAGTAGTGTTGAAGGTTCAATGTTTTCCTTCCAAGTGGCATCTAGTGATAATTCAACAAATTTTTTGAGGTTAGAGTAGTCCCTATTCTTCCTTGTTTTTATATTATTTCAGGTAATGAATCCATCAACATCCACCATTTATTTATCCCTTCCTATAACTTGATTTTATATAAGATTTTTCAATTTTAATAGGTTGATAATCATCATCATACAATGATTTACTAGAACCAGATAGGTTACCATGGTTCTTATATTGTGTACCACATGTTTCAATGTGATTATCTTGATTATCCATTAGGGTGGGAGGGTTAGTGATGGAACTTGTTCCATTAAGAAATGAATCAACCAAACATGACATTCTCTTTGTTTAAGTAGAATAACATACATGTTGTAAAAGATGACCATTATTTACCAAAATAACCTTATTCTCATTATTATTTTCCTCTCTATTAGGTTCTCTAACATTATAGGGGACGATACCAACTATGTGACTAACATTAATCTCACCCAGGACAAGAAAATATTTTATTTTTTAAACCCAAGTTACTTTCATGGCCTCATGACATGTAATATTGCAGTTACATTACTTCATGGAATGTAAAATCATAAGGAATAAATGATAATATTTGGGTAGTTCTATATAAACTACATCTTGAAAGATTCCATAATCATTGTTTTGAATCCCTATTTTAGAATTAATTGCTTGATAAACATCAATTTCAACACATATTCTAGTAACTGAGGGTCTTGAGATATTACTTGTCACCAAATGAAGCTTCAATGGGTTTCCAATGAGAATGTTAATAGTAAATGGGTCATTTTGTTTGAAAAAATTTATTTGAATCCTAAGAGAGCTAATCCAAATCATAAAAATGGGAGACTCAGTGTAGGGGTCAAAATTTGGGGTCTATTGAAGAACATTCCTAGAACAAGCCCCAAAAAAACCATGATTTTTTCACCCAATGTTTATAATAATCATCCTCAAAAGAAATGTGAAAAACAGCATTGAAAGATATCAATAGGACAACATGAAAACCCAAAAATCTGATGACTTTAAGAGAATTTAGTTAGAATTTCAATGATGTTCCGTGTTTGAAAAAATTGCGAAAAAGAAAAAAATTGTAAATCGGATGTTTGAAGGTTTACCTCATTTGCTAAGAAATAAATTACATTTTTTCCACGGTGATGAAAATTCTTTTGGTTAATGTAATGGTTAGTGAGCATGAGATCATTTTTTCAAGGCTCAGTGATCTTGGTAGTTCTTCTAGTAACCACATTAGTGAAGGATCACAGAACTGAGGCATTTTTCTCACTTGTTTCCACAATATTGGGTTCAATGGCCTCCCTCTGTGTCATCACTATAAATCAAAAAATGTGTGTATAAGCACCACAAAAAATCACCATCATTGCACACATTACCCATATGAAATAAGATGGTGTAATAAGGGGTAATATATCTTGAACATAATAATAAAAATTTGTATATTTTTATTTTTATAAAATAATTACTTTATTTATATCTTTCCATTATAACTTTATAAATGATTATATAATTATTTTCATATAATTTAAATTTTGATAAGACGAAATAATTTTTTTTAGAAATATATACATCCACTTGAGAGAAAAGTCTAATAAATACAATATTTCTTTTTTTTAAATGTGATTTTATTTAAACTCCCTTATTAAATAATATTTATCTAATAGATAATGATAATATAATTTATTGAAGTCTAATTTAATATTTATTAGGTCTGAAAATTTTTATTGTCATAAGAACACATATTTTCTACTAAATAATTATTTTTATTTAAAAGTTTAAATTCCAAATTTTTTATATTTTTTTTCCAAAAAATAAATATGATCTTATTAAATCATAAACATGAAATTATCCATTGGATAATTTTTCATAATTTTATGTGATAGTAAATGTTTTTGGTAAAAACTATAGACAATGTAAATATATTGTCTATATTATGATATCCTAATTGACCAAAGGTGATGTAATAAATTCTATAAAATTTATCCACATCCAAATATATTTTTACCCTTTATAATAATGTATTTTGAAGTTATTTTACAAAAATATTTAAATCCTTAATAAATCCTCCAATCCCTATATTATAATTTGAGGTTATAAAATAAATTTTTTTAAAACATGAGTCACTTCCCCATAAATAACAATATTATATTAATATATTTAGGTATTTTCATTATAAAATATTTAAAAATATCCTCTTTGGTAGAAATTGTGGGAAAAAACCATGTGAAGGTGTGTTTTTTTAATATTTTATCATATAGATTCCAAAATATATGTTTAGAAATATAAAAACAATTTCCTTATTTATCTATAAATACCCACCCAACATTATACCTTTCTTCTATAAAAATCTATTGACATGTAATTTATTCTAAATATACCTATATAAATTCTTTATAAGGTGTTTGTAGACACATAAGAATCTCTTTAAAAGATATTAGAAGAACCCTCTTAAGGTAAGGGATCTCTCTCTCTTTATTTTTATTATAACACATTCTTTGTATTTAGCATTCAGAATATCAATTGATTATGTTTTCATGTCTTTATAAATATCTATTTTTCCCAATTTATAACCTATGAATGAGAGATCATTTACCCTCTATATTTATAACCATTAACAAAGTAGTTACTATGAAAAAGTAAGATATTCTCTTCATTCCTGTCTTTATTCAAGTATATTATTCATATTATGAATTTTGATTTCCAATTGTTGGTGTCAGAATATGTTTTGCACACCCCCTTTAGTATCCATATGGTGAAGATGTAACTAGGAACCACAACTCAATTTCCTTAATACCATTCATGATATTTTATATACAATAATTATGAAGCCGAAATTATCATGTGATTTACCATTAAAAAATTGGTGTTGTGCATACCCATCCCCATTTCCACTCAAAGATACCTAGATGTATATACCACTCAATAATTATTGAACCCAATGTATGTAACCCCCAACCATTAACTATGATATTAAATGTAAATAAATACATTATTATGTTATGTGATATATGTGGAACAAAAATGAATTTTAATGATATGAATGTGATTGGTGGGCCTAAAATTTTATAGCGAGGCAATTTATTATTTAGTTTTTTTGTCTCATTTGAAACTATATGTTGTTAATGGGAGGTTATCCTAATAATTTTATATAATGATGTCTCAGTAGTTAGTCTTGACATATTATTATGATGTCACGTCTTATGTTGTTTCTACATTCATATGTTTCCATTATGTTATCATATTATATCACGCTTTGTTGTTTATATTTATTATTCTCACACATTTTTTCACATTTATATTCTTCTTGAAACAAATGTATTTATTTCAGATTATAATGATTTTATTATTCCTTTAATATGATTTATAGATCACCCCTTTCTTATGTACATACCCTTATTTTCCTGTGTAGTCTTTGACGATAAATAAAATTTTAAGAACTTGTTAATAAATATTAAAGAATGCCTTTGTATACCTATTTTATGTTATTATTCTATTTATGTAATTAATTTAAGACACTAGGCCTCATCATATTTTGGGATTTTAATATGTGTACCATTATATAATAAATAATTAATATATATTTATTAATGATATGAGTTGTAATAGTTTCCATTAAAGTAAGGTCTAGTTATTTTTATGGAATAGGATTAGAAAAACATTGTGAAAGTCGTATGGAAAAGACTAAAAAATGGAAAACAAACTTAAAATTTGTAAAATTATAGAGTATATGGTTTCTAAGAAAATATTCCTTATATGGATACAACAGGTGGATATGGGTCTATAATAGTTTTAGGTTGGGGTAATAAGCTTGATAAGGCTGTATTGGGTATTAACTTGATCATCACATGTTGAATGACAATGAGGTCTTGGTAAAAAATTGGGTTGACATTCCTAGGGGACATGGTTTGGTAAATTAACAGGCTCTATAAATAGTATTAAGAAGGGATCCAAAAATTTCTTTTAAATTTTATGTTAGGAATTTTTTTATGGATAACATATATTGAGACATAGATATTTATTGGTTAAAAAATTATTTAGTTATACCTTTAGTGTTTATACTTTCCCATTTATGTATTTAATATTATAATTATTAAAATCAAAAATTTTGTCTTTAATTTATTCACTCTATATGAATATGTGGAACTGAGTCGAGAACCAATGTAATAGGAAATATAATGACTTCACAAATGGGATGCTAACCTGATGGAATATGGAGTTGGGAACTTTATGAAAATAATTTTTCAATTAACTCTTTTTTATAGAATCATGGATCACGAGGAACCCACACCCACATATAAAGAGAAAGTTTTAATTGTGTCCTTTATGTGATAATGGACTATAACTTTTAGTGGATCTTCTAATCATTTTATCTAGGATGAATGGGTCAACATTTTTTAAAATATCTTCTCCATTATTAATTTATCTATGAAATATAAGGTCATGTTACTTTTTTATTGTAATAATGAAAAATTTGGTCAATGATGGATTATGATAAAAAATATGAGGCATGAGCATGATATCATAGTGATGGAGTAGAATGAATTTCGTAATTTTTTTTGATAAATGCCTTCCTCCCACTTACCGATATAAAATGGATATAGATTAAATTTGACTCAATAAAAATGATTATTAATCCACTAGTTAGTACATAGTGAAGTTCAAAATACTTATAAAATACACCTCTAAATTTTTCATTGACCCCAAATGTAAATTTTAGCACATCTTTAGTGGGATAAGATCGAGTCTAATATATGATTTGGAAATTCTAGTCTATGTTTGCTATGAAGAAATTGTCTAATATGGACCCAAAAAATAAATATAGATCAGGGAATCTCATGAGTCTAATGAAAATCGTTATATAATATAGTTTAATTATAGATAAGTAAAGGGGAAATCTCATATGGTAAAAAATTCCAATATCCCACTTGTCATAAATGTTGGAAGAAACATCCTAGAAATTGACTGAAGGGGAAAAGAAAATTCTATAGGTGTGGGAAGTGAACCTAGATAGAGAATACCAATTAGAGAAAGAGACTAATGTGATGGAGGAAAGTAATTCCACAGTAAATAATCAGCCTACTGACAAATGATTAAAAAAAAGACACATAAAAACTATGTGAATAAATGCACTATGCTAAGGGTTATTGATGATTATCGATGAAAAAAACATCCAAGGCCTAGAGAAAAAAATGTTAGGTTATGTAATGAAAACAAAATAGGTGGATACATAAAATTATTTAGTGAGATATATTATAGTTATTAATTCAAGGATAGCTATATACTTTATAATTCTAGGTCAATACATTTTTTCATATCACAAAAGTTTAATAGAACAGTTGGAACACCACCCCAAATAAATGAAGTGTTTATCTTAGTGAAATTTATAAATTCATAAATTATAAGACCCCATGTACATAAGTTTTCCCCTATATATATTTTTGGGATTAATATCCCTTCTAACCTTTTGATTCTCCCTTTATTAATAAATTGATGAAATTATCGGTATGGATTTTTATTTTCGTATAGAGCCAACATAAATTTGAAAGATAAGGAAATCAACCTATGTATTGTGAATCACCCTCTGATTCTATACATTTTCAAGGAGGAGTATAAACCTCTAACAGAATCACCATCTCAAAAATGAATATTATTTTATTATAAGAAACATATCTAGCTTAAATGATTGATAATAGAAAAAATATCATCCTTGATGACATTCTTTCTGAAATGCAATATAATGATTTGTTTCTTGAATAATTTCATTGTTATTATCTAATCCATGAGTTTAATTTCTCAATACATATTAAAATCAATTCTTTTTAAATATCGAAAATTCCATATAGTATGATCATTATGGAACTTGAAGACAATAAGATGAAACTGCATAAGAATCTAGATAAAGGGTTTATATTCTAATGTGCTTTATCATATGAGTGAATCAATCCTATTTATCATGAATAAATATGGGTCAATTCACCTCTCCATTTATTATCATGAGATCAGTAAGATCAAGCCAAATAAAAAGTATCATATGTTTCATATGGATGGTTTGTTTGATATAATAAATGGGTCAAAATATATTTTTAATATGGTTATTTGATCAAGATATTATCATGTATTGGTAAAGAAGGAGAACATCCCCAAGAATGAATTTCAAAAAAGATCATGCTCTATGAGTTCATAGTAATTCCATTTAGACTCACTAATAATTAACATATCATCATAGACTTATGGAACAAAGTATTTTGGGATTACCTTGAGAAATGTGCGGTACTCTTTATAAATGATATTCTTATCCAATATAAAATGAAAGAGGAAAAATAATATCATTTAGATGTTGTACTAATGACCTTACAAAAGGAAAATTTATATACAACGTATAAAAACTGACAATTTTGGATGGGGGAAATTACATTCATGGGGAATGTTATCACTAAAAATAGAAATATATGGATCCATCCAAAATAAAGGAAATTAATTTATAGTATATACCAATATCTATCATACATATCCATATATTACATGGATTATCTTGGTGAAACCGTCGATTTGGGATAAACTTATCATGTTTTTTAGAATCACCAAACAAGATTACTCAGAATATGGAAATTTTTTTCTAGAATGATTAATACATTGAGATATTTAAATAGTTAAAGAAGATATTAATCACTTTATAATTGAAAAAATTACCCATTAATAGGGAATGTTATGTGATATGTAGAGATGTGTTCAAAAGGGGATTTTTGTGTATAGTAATGAATGAAAACAATGCGATACCCTATTCCTACTTCCAATTAATAATCAATTAGTCAAACTACCCACCACATGATCTAGACTTGGATGTAGTGATATTCACATTATTGACTTGGTGGAATTATCTCTATGGGGAAAATATTCACACACACACACACACATATTTATGTCATAAAAGTCACAAATACATAATCACATAGAAGGATATATATATGAAACAATGATGGTGGTTAGAGATAATCAAGGATTATGACTATTTAATCCATTACCAAAATGGAAAGGTAAATAATGTGGAAGATTTTTTAAGTAGAATTTATTCCAAAACTCTATTCAACATGTAGAGGGAAAGGGATCCAATCTTATTAGACATCTAAAAGATATAAAAAATAATCTTAAATAGAAATTTATCCTACATTTCTAAAATAATTAATTATACATCGAATCTTGAGAGAATCAAAGAGGCCCTAAAATAATAGAAGGATATATAATTAATGGTATCAAATATTCTAGAGTTATACTTTAATAAACATATAGTCACCATATTTTGAACCTAGACATGCATCAATTCAAAACAAGGGATAAAGAGGGATGTTATGGATTATTTGTATAACTCATCCTACACTACTCATCTAGGATTCATTATATTGTATATAAATATGAATTAAAACATATGGGGAGAAATCATGAAAATGGAGATTATAGAATTTGTATCTAAATTCTTAGTATTCAAACAATTCATGATTGAATGATAAAATTATGACAGAATGATGAAAAAATTTCTCATACCATTTTGAATATGGGAAATAAGGAAAATGGATAATAATATAGGGCTCTCCTGGACATCTATAGTAAATAACACAATCTTGGTGGTTTTTGATTGAATTAAAAAGTCATCACATTTCATTTATATCCATGAATATTTATTTCTTTGCCAAATCACCATTATATACATAAGGTAAGTGTTAATACATCATGGAGTGACACTCTCTATAATATTTGATCGAGATTGATTGATTACCATGTGATTATGGAGAAACTCTCACCAATTTTTAGATACAGAGTTGAGTTTCAGAAATGCTTATCATCCTTAGATAGATGGATGGTATGAGGGAAAATTTAAAACTCTAGAGCATATTATGAGATCATGTTCAATTGATTTATAAGGTTGTTAGGATCAACATTTTCCCTTATTGGAGTTCTCATATAACAATATTCTCATTCTAGTGTTCATGTGGAACTTTATAGGGATCTATATGGGAAGTGGTTCTAGTATCTAATGTGATGGGATGAAGTTTTGGAGCATAATTTTATGGGACCCCATATTATCCAAGTGATAATAGATATGGTTTTTACCATTCAACATCATATGAAATATTTACAATGTTAGCAGAATATCTATGAGTAAAATCATCTAAAAGTCATGGAGTTTGAGGTTTGAGGTAAGGTATTTCTTTGTATATCTTTATTGATGAAAATCATGAGATTTGGGAAGAAAAAAAATCTTAGTCTAATATACATAAGGCACTTTGATATCCTTGATTGCATCGAAGTTGTAACCTATCAACTAGCACTCCCACCTAACCATTCACATGTACATTATGTGTTTCATGTATCCATATTAAGTAAGTACATACCAAACCAATCCCATGTACTAAATACAGTGGTGATACCTTTGGATAATGATCATTCATACGAGGCATAACTAATGATGACCAGAGATAATAGTGAATATTTTCTATGAAACAAGACAACTCACACGGTAAAAGAGTTATAATGGAATAAAAATTTTGAGGAAAAACATGAGAACTGGATGATACTATTAACCATATGTAACCTAATTTGTTTTAGATAATTGAATTAAATTTTTAGTGAGAAATTTCTGAAGGGTTGAAGATTATAACAACCTTTGTTTCTATAAATATAAAACCATTTTATTATGAATAAATTCCATATTAGGTAAAATGGTTATATAGTACAAATAAACTACATTAGTTGAATTGAAATGATCATTATAAATAATGACTATTCATTATATGGGAATTGTATAATGCACATTAATATTATCATATTAAGGGTTATTATACCATCCAATTGGCATATATAGAAGAAGAGTCTTCCTTGAAAAGTAGGATTATACCCAATGAATCCCATTTATTGAAGGTTCCAAGGGAGATACCATTATTTTTATTTTAACCTATAATGTCACAATCCAGATTCAAAAACTAAAGAAAAAAAATATTTAGGGGAGAAGTTAAAATTTATCAAGATCATGACCCAAACTATGTTCACAAAAATACCCTAATAAATCCCCAACATCACACACCTTACCTCTATGGAATATGATAGTGTAATAAGGGGATTTGTATCTAGACACTAAAAATGAATTTAAATATATTTATTTTAATAAAATAATTATAATATTTATCCCTTATTATTATTAATTTATAAATGAAAATATAATTATCTTGATATAAAAAAATAAATTTTATTTTTGGGAAGTGTATTTTTTCAAATAAGTCACTCTTTTGATAAATTCATGATTTTATGAAATAAACATTTATTTTAATAAAACATTTTTATTGCATAATATTTATTGAAATATTAATGTTAATATAATTTATTAAAGTCCAAGGAATTATTTATAGGGGTTAGAAATTTGACATTTACATAAAAATAATTTCTTTCTAATAATTATGTATTTTTATTTAAAAGTATGTATACATATATTTAGTTAAATACTTTAATAAAATATTTATTTTATTATAAAAAAACATTTAAAAATTATCCAATGGATAATTATTCATAATTTCCCTTGATAGTTTAATTTTGTGGTAAAAATTAATTATATTATAAATATACTGTTTATATTATGACATCACAAGGGCCCAAAAGTGCTGTAATAAATTATATAAAATTCCTCCATGAGTAAATATATATATATCATTTATAATAATCTATTTTTTATTCTATTTATCTTATTATATAAATAATTAAGGAATCCTCGATACCCTATTCTATATTTTACAGATTTAAAATTAATTCTTTAAGAACATGACTCACACCAACATCAACAATGACATTATTTTAACATTTTCAGTTATTGACCTAATAAAATACTTTAAACCACTCCCCTATGGTTAAATCTATTGGAAAATATAGGGTATGGTTTTTGGTATTGATTATTTTATCATACAAAATCTGAAACCAGTGTTTAGAAATTAATAGTGAATTCCCTCTAAAATACTATAAATACCCATCCAACATTCTACTCATAATCACTCAAAACCCATTTGGACTTAGTTTAACCTCTCGATACCTATCTGAATCCCTCACAAGTTGTTCTCAAGGCCTTATTATTCTCCTCCAATGATATTTGAATCACATTTTTAAGGTAAGTGATCTCACCCTTTTCTTTTTCATTGAAACACTTTCACTGTATTTATCATTTTTAATCTCAATAGATTATATTTTATTATCTTTTTAAATACCTTTTTTCTATAGAATTTATATCTTATGAATGAAATATCATTACCTTATCACTTTATATCATCTAATAATTTTGTTACTATGTTGATGTAATTGATTCTCAACATCCTTATGTTTTTTCAATTACTTCATTATATTATGCCTTTTGATTTTAAATTGATCATTTTGGAATAGGTTGTTACACATATCCTTTATTTTCTTTATGATTTACATGTAATTAGAGTTTTCCTTAAACCTTTACCAAAAACCTTCAATGAATGTTCATGTACACCAGTTATGCTTCTAAAAATTATCCTGTGATTGTCCTTGCCAAAAACTTGTATTGTGTATACCCATCCCCATTTCTAGTCATTTTTTTTCTCTTAGATGTTAATATTCCTAATTTATTGAGGACTCCCATGTATGTAAAAAAAATCTTAATTTTGGGATTAATAGTGATGAAAAGAATTCTTATGGTGTTGGATATATGTGGAACATGAATGGATGTACATGATTGTAATGTGAAGGGTGTTACCAACATTATATAGCTACAAATTATATTGTGTAATATTTTAATCTCATGGGATACAATGTACGGTGTATGGTGGGTTATCCGAAGAACAATGTGTTATGGATTCTATCAAATTTTACTTGAATTGTGTTTATGATGTCACGTTTTATGTTATTTTGACATTCATTTGTTTCTATGAAGTTATAATCTTGTATAATGCTTCAATGTTCAAGTTTATGATTATGATAATTTTTTAACAATTATATGGCTTTTGAATCACATATATTTTTTTCATTATGATATGATTTTATTATTCCCTTACTCATATTTGTAACTATCCTCTTTCTTATGTCCATACCTACGTTATCTCATGAAATTCTAGATGAGCGATGGAATTTTTATATCTTGTTAAGTATTTGAAAATACTTTCATCACATTCTTATTTATAGATGTTATGCTATATATCTAATTACCCAAAAAAATGATGGATCATGATATCTGGGAATGTATCAGTTTTACATTTATGTAATAAAGAATGAATAATAGTGTATTAAAAAAATGTTTTTTCATAGGTATAAGGTTACAACAAATTATGTTATGACTTATTAACAATTAAAAACATTCTATTTCTTTGATAGTTTTAGATATATGAAAACTAGAGTCTAAATTAACATTCATATAGTATAATAGTATAACCTAGCTACAAAAATTTTGATATTAATATATATTTTTTAAAAATTATTTATACATGTTTGAGATAAATAAAATATATTGATAAATAAATACACAATTTTTAGTAATTTCTTTATATTCATAAAAAATACACTTCCTCCATATTTTTTTATTTGATCTTTTAGAAAATAATATAAATATTTTTTTTTCTAATTTATAATTTTTATATTAAAAAATAAACATTTTCTTTTTGAATCATCATCTAAAAATTATCATAGATATACCTTTTTACAATTTACTAAAAAAAATATTTTTCAATGGATAGTGAAAATTGCAGATTTTTATTTAAAACCGACTTTCCATTTGAAAAATTTATAAAGTTTTATTTATTTAAAAATTATTTAAAAATATAATTTATTCATTAATATTATTAATAATCCAATTAAATTCATTCAAATCGTGTTTATGATGGATTTTGGTATAAAAAAGTTTTTTACCGAAGAAAATGTGTATTTTGTAAATATCTTTTTATATTATTTTGTGAATTAAAATTGAAATTTAATTATTAAACTTATATGAATTTAATATAATAAAATGGATTCAAAGTATACATCTTTAATAATAATTATTGCATATTAAGGTTAAATTTATTTTTTGTTAATAAATAGTAAAAACAGTCAAAATTCCTAACCATGGTTATGGTTAAAACGAGTTTACGAGGGGATAAACCAAGAGATAAAAGTATGATTGAAAATTAAACCTATTAAAATATGATTGAATAAAAATATTTAAATCAGATAAGATCCCAACATCAAATCTATTCCAATTTGGAATCATTTTTTTACTATGAAATTATTATATTTTAATGTTTTAATAAATACCATTTGTGCCCTCTCCCCAGCTTATAAAAGGAAACTACTCATTTATCTTTATTTCACCACTATGATACATATTTCTTAACAAAAACATAAATAATTAAATTATAAAATTATTTAGACATTAATTATAGGTTCTGGTCCACCAAAGAGACAATTCTATGTTTCCTTAACAGGGGATGAAAAGTTTCTTGTCGAAGAAGTGATTATCATCGTACGAAACCTCTATAAGTTTTATTCTCATTATAACTTTAATAAATATATTAAATTCATCATAAAATAAAAAATTATATATATGAATTATAATAAAATTATTTAATTATTTTTAACAACTTTTATTCACCCTCTTTTCCAGCAAATATAATATTAAATTATAACTCGTAGATACGAGTGGACTACCACCTCCACATAGTGAAATGAGTATTTTGATTAAAAAACATTCTAGAAATATTTTAATGGAATTATTCATATATGATAACATCCATTGATGTTACTAATAATTTACTGATTATAATAACCAATGATACTATACTTATTTTTCTATAGATGGTTAGTTATTATGAAGATGATATTTTAATGAAAATGGTTAATTTTATAATGGTTATTCTATGATGAATTGTTAAATTGTTTATGAAATATTTTTATTTTATACGGGTTATGATATATGAAGAATGTTATACGATCTTGTGGAACATATAATAATGAATTTTGATTATGCGTCTTGAGGTCCTATAATTATATAGACCTATAATGAATTGGTTAAAGAATAATATCTAATGATATAATAAGAACTATAACGGTGAGTGAACCCAGTTTATTAAGATACTTTGTCCACTATGATAATATTATGACTAAACCTTGACTGAAGATATAATATAATATGGAGAAAACCCAATAAATAATGATAGTCTTAGAAATTAAACTTGAATAATGAAATTATTTTATATTCATAGATTCATTCCATAAAATTCTGTATAAATTCAACATAATTCAATTAGGGATCATGTTCATTGATTCCATTATAATTTATAACTTACAAACTAAAATTAATTATTCTATAATTCTATATTATGCTCTATGATATACTCGGTATGGATTTTCAAATGGTATGATCATGTTCTCATGCCCTTATGCCCATGTTATGTTTAAGTTATCATTGATATCTCCCTTTTTAAACCTCATTAGGAATCTAATATCACACATTCTTATGTTTTCTTTACCTAGGTTAGGAATGATTTTGTAGAGAATTTATAATCATAGTACTATATGACATGATATTTTTGGGAGATCATGAACGCCTTTAATAATTTAATATTCTTGTGTATCTCATCTCCAACGAACCTAATCCTTTACATTGCTTATATATATATATATATTTGTAAAATATATTTAATGTTTATCTATTATTATGTAATATCATGTATGAAATGTATCAGTCAATATTTACTTCTTATAGGGGATATTTTTTATTTTTTATTTTTACATCCACTATTTTCCCATTGTATTGTTGTGAAATTTGTTTAAATTTTACAATTAACATCAAATGTCTTATACTATTTATTTTTAAGGCACCATAAAAATGGATAGTGTGTTTTCTCTCGATGAAATTGTTTCATAATGTTTTTTTCATTATCCATCATAAATTTTTCATTCATGATCTTCATGTCACTATATGTTTGGAAGTGGTAATTAAATAAAACATTTCTATTACAATTTAGGGTTGTATTACTCTAGGAATAAAGTTGTTTTATATTATTATGGACTAATATATACTTCACATCATATTCTTTGATCGTTTTTCAATTTTTCATCAAGAAATGAAATCATATCTTCTATGGGGTCATCCTTTAAGAAATTTCATAATATAAAGAAAAGAAAACATTAACCTTCTTGTGACATTATTCTTTTATCTTGGTTCTAATCAGTGAATTTGAATCCTTAGGACTCACATTAACTTGATATTTCCATCATTCCTCATTGACCAATTCTTCCATGTGTAAATAATGTTCATCCTTCATGGACTTCATGTTTATAATATCATTTAAAATAGATCCCTTTTACATGGAACTAGTATTATGATTCCATATCATTGAATACATGTATACTATTTTTTATGATGGGTAAACTCTTCTCATAGAGTCATGTTCATACTTTAACCAAAAATTAGTTTGGGTTTTTCAAATTTTCAACCGAAATCATTAATAATATTTAATAGAACTATTGGGATTTTTTAATCCATTTTACATTAAATAATCATATTTTAGACGTCAATATTTACCTAATGATAAGGGAACATATTAAAATATTGTACTTTTTTATATGACATTATGATAACTATATAAAACTTCATTCAAAAAATTAATCTATTTTAATAACCTTAAAACATCAATTAATTTTTCAATTTAATTATAAACAATTTTATTTATTCATTTACACTAAAATATACTAGAAATATATATTTTAATCACACATTAACACTAAAATATTAAAAAAATGGATTCCATTTAGTTTTTATGTTTTTTTTTCATATTTTTTCCTTTTTCATATTACAGTAATGAATTATTAAGGGAAGAATATATAAAAATATCAACATCATTAAATAATTAAATCAATTAAAAATAAAAATAAATACAAAATAATTTAATATTCTCTTGTACCATATATTAATTATATAAGGATATTTAGTGAGATATGTACATAGAGTGTGTTTGTGAATTAGGATATAGAAGTTATTTAAACTTAACTGACTAAATCCTTAAATCTGACCACACTAAATGATCATGATCTCATTCTTATTAGAATCAATAATTTTTTATTATTTTTATGGTTTCTTGATTGGTAATCCCAATATCCATTCCCATTATTAGTTTCATAAATGTTTTTTAACCCCACCTGAACGTTTATATTTTAGCAAATATAAATAAATCATGCACATAAGATAAAATAATTGATTTTTTTAATAAACATTGGTCTAATATAAATAGTATACCATGTTAGTGTTCATATATAACTAAATCCTATAAATAATTTTTTTGGGGAATTTATTCTAGAAAAATACATTCACTGTATAACTCCACATACTAGGATCACTCCCTTACCCCTCTCTTAATTTTCTCTATTTAACTAATGTAAAATGACTTTGGAAAGTAATGACAAAACATGAACAATATCACTAATATTTTTTAATGAATTATGAATAGATAAGTAATAATTGGTATTCCATTGATTTTCCCTCACAATAAAATTTGTAATTATACTTTTAACAAAAACATATTATTTCCATAAAATTTCATAAAAACACTTATTTCATTACTTTGAAAGATTTTCAAATGAGTGAAAACACATTAATTTTCTTCTCTCCCTTTGGAATATTCATTCTAATATAATATTAAAAAATATCACTAATTCCAACTACATTTGTATGTGTAAAATATCACATATTTATAGAAAAATTCATATCTATGAATTTGAACAATGATAATGACCTTGATTATGATCGAAAATTTCTCCTCTCCACTTTTATGAAATACTAGTCAAATTCTTGAATTCAAATCACTAAATTTTACTCTATAAATATAAAAAACTTATATATGGAAATAATTTTTACTAAAACTAACAAAAAATTACTTCTAGAGTTACCAAAAATCCTTTTTTATTTTTTAGATGACAAAAATGATTATATTTAATTTTGAACAGTTCTATGCCATGAAGTCATTCATTGCAACCCAATATTATCCCATCATTGAAAAATCATGGTACATAACTTTAACACTTAATTAATGTTGAATCCATCACTCATAGAGTGACAATATATTTAGAATTAGTTTTCTTCTAATTTTACTAATATTGAAGAAGGGGACCTTAGATTACAACATTATATCTGGTCAATTACATGTTGTAAAAAATTCACTCTTTCAACACCTTAAATATAGAATGAAATTTCCATAAATTATTTTCAAAATATTTTCCAAAAAATATATTGATAGAAATAATAAAATTTTAAAATAAATATTTTAATTAATCCATATATAAAAGATCGAGTCTACATCAAACTGATTATAACTATGGAAAACTCAATTTAGAGATTTTATATACAACTATGAGAAATTTAATTTAAATATCAAGTAATTAATTTCTTTTTTTAAATAACTCTTATAGATATTTCACATGACATAACAACTCAAAAAACATAATCGCATATATTTTTCTATATTTAGGTCAATATTATGTTTCATGTTGGGATTATAGGTTATACTTGTATGAGTAATGAAACATTAGGTTAATCTTATATAGGATTTGGTGTATTATAAAATTTCTTATGAAATCTCACATTTATCTCTATAAAAGATAAACGTTGTTGGTTCTTTGATTATATTACTTGATATGAGTAAATATTCTCCACACACATGTCTTATAAATTTTATTTTATTCTTATGTGAGCACATTAATGTTGCAGTGACAAAGGAATGATATGTATTAGCCTAATAGAGCTGTGAGATAATATCATGTGTGGTCCAATTCCATTCATTTAGATATCCTTTCATCCACCACTAACCCTCTTCAAAACTACTCCAAACTCATATTAATTCATAAATACGATAATTACCCATTTTAATCATCAATCTATCTTATCTCTAAAAAATAAATAATTCTTTAATACTCCTCCCATTGTTACTATAGTTTGATCATTATTCTGGATCACTATTTATCAATACACAATATATGTTTGGGTTTAAACACTACCCCACATACAAAACATTATTTAGATTTATATAATTAACTCCAATATTCATCCAAAGTAAAAAAATCCCAAAGTAATTGTTCCAAATTGAAATAATTATATTTAAGAGGATTTGATATGATTTATTTATTATATAATTGGAAACAACTATAACAATAAAAATTATCCACTCCAGTTAACAACAAATCCAACACCAAAGTCAATTCTCAAGTATATGCTAACACCGGGCCTTATGGAGGTGAGATCTTGGTGAAACACATGAACTAACTACTAGATTCAACAAATCCTTTTTCAGTTATGTTTGGTCAAATTGGTATTAGAATAAGTTTTGTTGATAATTAAAAATTATATAATTAAGATGTGTGAGATTATAATTTAGAAAATTTTGGAAGAAAAGACTAAGTTATTTAAGACTAGTATTAATACCCGAGAGAGTAGAAAATGATGTGGTGAACAAATAAAATCTTATGTAAGGACACTAATAATATATTGACACACATGGGTATTAGAATAATTTATTACCCTGTATAATTATGTAAGTATAAATATTATATAGTTGTCATTGAACTATCATTTTAAGGATGTGGAATTTATATAATATAGATGTCACTGTGTGATATGGTTGTTGAATTTATCCCAATCATGTATTTATTAGGAGTGATGTGTGAAAAATTTATGAAAAATATAAATGATTATTCTAAAATGACAATTTTATGTTCTATTATTGATATTATCTTGAAAATTTGGTATTCATTCACCAATTACGTATTCTCAGCATCAAGATTATAGTGGGCCATTGATTTTGGTCTCTATGAGAACATGGTATTAAGATGGGGTTATGTATTCCCTACTAATTGTTTTATCATTTATGTGTGGGATCACCATAATTTTTTCATTTTAATATAGTAACTTAGTATTAATCCTATTGAAAATTCAAGGAATATATATAATCTGGACATTGTTATGTTTTCTTCTTATTTCATGGGTGATGGTCCTATATTAGAGATGTTGGTAATTTCCCAATGTATAGTGTCTACACCATTCATAATTAGATTATGTAATCCATTAATGACTTGAGTTTTATTATTTCATTGGATGAGTAGGTACTTAATTTATTACAAGGGAGTGGGTATTTTAAAAGTGGGGTTGAGTACTACCTCCAATAATATATATTTTTCATCAAGGCATTATTCATCCACAATTGATCATGGAATATGGTGAGATTACTAGAAAAATAATTATTATTTCAACACATATCTAAGGGTAAAATATTTTTAAATATTTTTTGTTCAATGTATCATGTTAGGCTTTGTCATTACATATGTATTCATGGTGTCACACTTGGAGAAAACCGGGGAATTATTTTTTTGTTTGGTATGATTGGTTATTTTTATTTTATTACACATGAAACATTATTTCCTTATGAGATTATAAAATTATTGACAAATAGATTATAGAAATTTTTTAACTAAATTTTAATTATTTATATTTAGTTGAGATTACATTTCAATGAGTTTTTTTGATTATAATACTACATGATACATAAGGATGGAAACTTAATGGTTATGTGTTTGGAGAAAATTATTTATCTGCATGGATTTTCATTATGAAAACCCTAAAAACTCAAGACTCCATTCTAGAACATTGATATTTTTTATCATAGAATTTAATAGTACATTTTTTTGAAATATTAACCATTAATAAAAAAATAAAAATTACAACATCATTAAATAGAAATTGATGAGTATCCATGGGATTTTCAATAAAATTTTACTTGTTACTACTGAAATTAGGATAATGATATTTTGTAATAATTTATATGTGGTTGGTCTTAAAAATACACATAAAATGGGGTTATTATGGTTTGGTATGGGTTGGGGTTACTTGTTTATTACTAGGGAGTAAGTAAAATCAAGGATGTTGAAGCTATAACAGCATAGCGAAGGAATATACTGAAGAAGTTATTTTTTATATGTTGGGTGGTATAAATTCGTAGGACGTAAGGTTGGGGGTTATAATACTTGTATATTTCGTTTAATAATTGTGAAAATGGGTAGAATAACATTGTTAAATGTTGATTTAATAAGGAACGTATTATCTTTTTATAGGTTAATATACACTTACTAATTGGTAGTTGTTATCCTATGGTCTAGAGGTGGAAGATATAGGTCATATGAAAATTTAGGACTATCCAATTGTGATTTTATAAAAATGTTTCACCAACTACATAGGATATAGATGTAAGGAATATTTATTAGCCTAAAACATTTCCTAATGTTATCATTAATAATAATAATGAGGGAGTGACAATGACCCAAAATTAGAATATAAAATAGTTTATGTGAAGATAACCAAGTTTGATGATAATTTTCATTTTTTCTTTTAATAGGATTGGTGGAATGTAAAATTACATATTTTTCAATTTTTAATTTTTTTAGATAGAGGTATATATATATTTATTTATTATGATTTGAACTATAGTAATAGATATTTTCAAAAATATATCACCATGAATTATTTTTATGTATATTTGGGGTGGTCAATGGAGCATTAATGACTTAGTTTGATGTGGTTTATCGGTAACCATGATGAAATTTTTTGGGAAGTCTATTAAAGATAGAGAGTAAAATGACCCCTCAAATGAAACTATAATTAATGAATAAATTATAATTTTATTTTAATGTTTTGTACTCTTACTTCATGTTATCAAAATAATAACCAGTGAATAGAAAATTCAATAAGAGAATAGTCCTAGGAATATTTTTAATGATGTATCATTACATGTTATTCAAGGATAAAATGAAAAAACATATGAATATAATGGTTAGTTAAAAGTGGTGGATGTTTTAGAATTCAAATAAAAATTTAGTAAAAGTTGGAATTGTTTTCATATTTCTTGTGACCTAAGAGCAAAAATATTTTGAATCCTCATATAGAGAAGAATCATGTTTAAAAAATTATAATTCATCCATATTTCTTCAATTTATGATCTTAATAGATCACTAGAACATGCTTTGTTATTTTTAGTGAAATAATGAAGGTAGATAAAATATAGATTCGAGTGTTTTTAAAAGGAAATTATTTATATCAATATTGAGTTTTAAGGTATCGATCGATAAGAGGTTCAAATAGTAAAATTAACATAACCCACCATAGATAATATTTCAAGAGTTCCCATTAGTCAAAGAAGATGATTTATATAGTTTTTGTAAATTTGAAATGTTTTGATTTATATGGGAATATTTGCTAATTTATTAATAAATCCCATAGTTATGTGCATGATGAAACATTGATATCTCAGAAAAGTACCAAATATATAAAATCAATAACTATAGTATTCTTTGTGATGTTGGATTTGAGATTTGAGTGGTGTAATTTTTGTTCTAGTTTTGGGTTCTATACCATTCTTATCTTATGTTATTAAAAATTTAAAGTATTCAAGATCATTAAATACATATTTAGTTATCTTTAATGAGGATTTTTTATATTTTATATAAATCCTTGAGATATTTGTGTTCATTTTTTATATGAGGTTGAGTTGGTGATTATAACAACTTGATATTATAGGAATCAATTTATCATGTAAATTTAATTTTTCTATAACTTGTGTTACACCCAAGAGAGAGTTTTAAAAAACCACAATATAATATTTTTTTTTATTTAAACAAAACCACTATAACATAGCCATTAAAACTTTTACTTTGAATAGTAATAACCACATTTTTAAAAGTATTTATAATTATTTTAAATAAATAAAATATATTTATAGATAAGTAATTATTTTTTAGTAAATTCATAATATGTTTAGAAATATATTTTTTTCTTAAAAAACGAATTTCGTGGATTTTTTTCAAAACAATAATAAAAATAATATCACATTTTAGTAAATTTTTTCAAAAAATTTAACATCATTTTTTTGATCAATATTTCAAAATTTTATTTGGATGAATTTTTCAAAATCATCTGAAAAGGCTTTTTTTAATTAATATTGATAAATAATGTATTTTATTTAAAAAAATATTCTTTCATTTAATGAATTTAAAAAATAAAACATATTTTAAAATGGATAAAAGGTGAAATTAGTTAAATAATATTTTATTAATCCAAAATGGCTGATTGGAATCATTTTCATATTTAATTATGATATAATAACTTTTTATACTTTTGAAATAATTTTGTTGGAAAAATCATTTTTTCATCGCATCTGTGGGTTTAATTTTATATTAAATTATGAAAATAGTCTTAATTAAAATTTATAAAAATGTATTAAATTTTTTGAATAAGAATAATTAATATTATATAATATGGTCAACTTAAATTTTGGTCCTAATAAATAGTAAAAATAGTAAAAAATAATGACCATGTTTGTGGTTAAAATGGGCTTATCCGAGGGTTAAAAATGGTAATTATTAAAATAAACTATACAAATTTAAAATTCATACTTTATGAACATATTTTGACCTTATATAATTAAAGGTTTTATAATGATCTATTTTGGAGCATTGTGGAATATATAAAATGTGGGTAGTACTTTTTCCTTTCAAAAACTCCATGTGTGTCCTCTTCCCAAATTATCAAAGTCCACCCTACCTTCTATCTATTTCAAAAATAAAATTCATTATATATAGTCCAATATATATAAAAATATATTCCTTACTTCCCTCTCCACATACTAGTGCATTATTGTTTCGGGAATTCCACATATTAAGGATTTTGGTGCTATCATAATGAGGTTGTCCGAAAAAGAGGTATCACTCTTAACCGAGATTTTTTATTTTATTTATTCTTCCACCTCCTTATAATATTATAAAATAATGATGATATAATAATATAAATATATACCATATAATGAGATTTTATATTTTCAATTGCATAACCTATATCCATCTTATTCTCCATCAAATGGGAAACTAAATCGTTGATTGTGTCTATAGTGAACTACCTCACCACGAACCGATGTAATTCATTTTCCATCAACACCTATCATAGCATGATATAATTATAGATTTAGTTTTTATATACGAAATTTAAAAAATATTTTTAATCTTATAATTTTAATATCATATCCATCTTCATAAAATCTAATATGTTGGAAAAGGATAACGTCACTCATGGGTACATGTGGATTACACCCTCCATGAAGCGTTTCAATTAATTTTATATTTTACAGTAAAATGGATGTTAATAAAGTTATATTTAATGAATATATTAGATATCTATGAAACTAAAATGATTATATAATGTTTATATATTACTTATCTTTATTTCTTTCCATCTGTTGAGATAATTGAAACAACATTTATGCGTACAAATGAAATTTTATCTCCATGAAGGGTTTAATTAATTATATATCTCTATATTTTATGGATTAATTTTAATAAATATTTAATGAATAAATATTATGTTTATATCATGGATAATATTATGGATATTATAGAACCATGATCAAAATAAAAATTCTAGAAATATAATACCAAAACATACATAAAAATTAAAGTAGATTTTAACTAAAACATGATTTTATGAAGGAATTATTAATAAATATTTAATAAAAGGTTATAATTAAATAATCAATGAAATTATAAATATGATTATTTTTATGAAATATATTTATAACAATCATAAATGAATTTTACGGTAGTTTTGAATGTCTATGAAGGATGTCAAAACATAAGGAAACTATTTTTTTCTAACTTCTATTTATATGGGACACATGGCTTATAAAAAACTTGGTTCTTTTTTAGTTCTTTATATACCACACATGAATTTTCTCTATGATTCTTATTATGAATTTATTTGGATTTAAATTTTCTTTTGAGTTACTTTCATTTACATGTATTATGGTTGAATTTTTACCAAATTTGTAAGGGTTTGATGTTAAAATCTTATTATTTATCAGGATTTTCTATGATTATGATTCCAATAATGATATTTTATGATCTAACTCTTAAAAAACACATGAATATTCTTAAATTATAGTTTTTAGTTAAATTACATGTTTTCCATTCATTTTCCTTTTTTTATATACACATGATTCTAAAAATTTTTTTTTTAAGGAAAACTATCTTTATTCCTCTCTTCGGTCTGAAACCATTTTCTGTATAGATCGATTTTTTCTAAAATACTTTCAGTAATATTTTTAATATTATTATATGAATTTTTGAAAACATTTTTTTAATTTTTTTTTAATTATTTACAATATTTTTTATAAGGAACCTTCATGTTGTTTTCCAAAAATTTCCCTTTTGACTTCTATAGAAAATGTGAAACAAATATTTATTTTAACATGGAAAAAATGATGGATATTTACTTCCATCATGAACACTATATGATTTAAAGATTTCATTTTAGGTTTAAAATGTTATTTTTAATGAAATATGTTTGTTTAATATTTAGTACTTTTATACATTTTAAATACATGATTTTATTGTCTAAGGATATTTTCCTTAAGGAATGTTCTAAGTGATTTTTCAAAACCATTTTTCATCTATGATGACATAATTTGATGTTAGATAAGATTTAACACAGATATTTTCCAATGATACAATAATTATTCTATCGCAGTATGGTTTATGATTATGATCAATAGATATTTATGAAACCCATTTCCTTTCAATTGGTTATTGTTTGGTGAAATGTTTTTGAAACCCATTTCCTTATTGTGGGTTATACTATGGTGAATGTTTTATTATCATGTGGAATAAAAATTGATGTATTTTGTTAATGGTGGGACCTATATATACATCCAATTCATTGGGTAAATATTTTTATCATGTGAGTAAATATCTTATGTGCGAACCTGATTACATGTTCAAGACTTTATATATGGTCATGGTATTCATTTACATATGATTAAGCATATATGTAATTTTCATAACCATATGGTTATTCATAAACCTGATTTCATTTCCATAATTTTGTACATGGATCTTATTTCATGTCCATAAGGTTATGATTAGACCTTCTTTTGTGTCTATAAGTTTATAAAAGGGCCTAATTTTATGTACTTAACATAATGAATGAACCTATTTCTATTTAAATATGTTCACAATGTTGTAATCTATTATGTATAATAAAATTAAATATCTTATGCAAATTTTATGTTCTAATAGATCATTATATTGGATTCCTTAATGATTCTTATCTTTTTAACTACCATAATTTATTCCATGACTCATGTTTATGATCTATGATATGTCGGGAATGGTTTTCAAATGTTAATATAGCCTTATACTCATGTTATGTAGACATATCCCATTTTACCCCTAATTAGTATCTGAGATCACTATTTTATATGTTTTCTTACCCAAGGTTATGATGAAATGTTTTCAGTATGACATGTATATGAAGTGTAATATATGGGAAAATAATTATGGGATATATTGAATATATTCCTTGAAATGAAAATATATTTTATCTAGACTACAAAGATATTAATATTTTATGGTCCGCAAACATGTATTTAATAAATTTAATGAATATTAATCAAATAATATGTAGTATTTATTTTTAGAAATCCTGGGTCATTACTATTGGTTTTAACGGATATGTTTAGTTAACTATATGAATTATGATGGTAAAAGATTAGATATAACCTTAGGGATAAGTATAAGTGTATTTTAAATCATAATAAAATGTCATGAAATGTTAGTGAATGATATATTTAGTGGTTTCCTTGAAATTACATCACTATATAGAAACTACAAGTGTATGTGGATCTATAACTGTTGTACCTAGGGGTAAAAACTCAAAAAAGGGTTTATTGGGTGTTTCCATTATTTTCCATTGGTGTATGGAAATGGGATATACTACAAAACTTGTTTAACACTCATGGGGGATATACTTTGTTAATCCAAATATTATTTATGATCCATTATGAAAGACATGAATAAATTATGAATAGAAATGTATTATGTTAAAACTAACGTTTTAGAAACTAAAAATATGATTCCATGACTTCAACTTACTATAGATAAATTTTCATGATTATTATTTCCCAATATGTGTATTTTTTCTCACAAATTTACCTTTTGTTTTACACCATGGTTAGAACAATGAAAAATCATGTTTTTACTAAATGTGATGGAAAATTAAGTTATTATGAGAAAAAATTGGATGATGATTGGAGATAATGATATTGTGATTATTATTAATCAACTATCATGATATGTGTTTAAAAATATTTACTTAGGAGAGTTCACTAACTCAAAAAATAATAGTAAGATGGACTTTTAAGAATGTTCTTGTGGTAATAAATATTAAAAAAATATTCATATTTTAATATGTCAATAAGGTGGGATGAAGAACCTAAAAAAATATTTCAAATTAAGGGTAAGACATTTTCTATGTGGAAATGATGGTTATAGATAAACTAACCTCCAATGAATTTGATGAAAAATATGTGGGAACTATGAGCATTATTTGAGTCAATTACCAATATATAGGGTTTTCCCAAAGACTGTGGAAGGACTTATGTTATACCAAATCATTTAAGTAAAAGGGTTTTTATTATTTATTTATTTGGTTTCAAGAATTATTCTATATCTTTATTTTTAGAAATGGTATTTTGGTTATAAGAATCACGAATCATCTAAGGATTGATTTAATTTTCGAAGCAAATATGTCTTAATGTAAGATTAAATTATGGGTTATGTATACCATCATGGGTATACAAGATTAAGGTTGATCATAAGTTCAAAAAATATAAACCTCATTTAGGTTTTATGGTATGGGATTATAATATGATTAAAAACATTTTGGGAGATTCTTTATTTTTGGTGGTAGTTCCTCGATTCTGTTTGGGCAGGTTTGAGGATATATATTTCTTGTTAATTTTGATGTTTTTGCAACTAGAATGCGGTATGGATTTGATTTAGATGTGGTTCAGAGTAGAAATTCATTTCTTGAGCTTTCCATTTGGATTTGGAGGTTCGATAGTGTCTGGCTCTGCCATCATTACAAGACCCGTGCATCCCTGTACAGGACAGCTAGCTGAGCGGTTATGTGATGGTGAGGGCTTGTCATCATGATATAGTTGTTTAGAGGGGAAGATCTTGTAGTCTTGATCTGGGTTATCTTATTTATTTTTTTAGTTTTTTATACTGTTAGGATATTGTGGTTTCTCACTTTTTCCTCAAAAGTGTTTTGATAATAAAAAATTAAATTTTTAGTCAGAATATAAAGTTCAACATGAAGTATCAATTGATGATGAATTATCTTTCAATATGTTTAAATGAATTTATAACCTTTAGGTTTTATATGACCTGTGAGGATTGATGTTATTTTTATTTATGGTGACTATATTTTGGGAGATCTTATAAAAATTATATTAATATTTTATTATTAAAAAGGACAATCTATTTCCTTTAGAAAGGCCATGGTGTAAAAACCATAACTAAAGCATGATGAGGGTTAAATACCTAACAATGGCCTATGTTATTACTTTGTTATTATGATTTTTTAAATGATGTGAAAAAGATTAATTAGATATCAGTATTATATATTTTACCATAAAGATTAAAATCATATTCAAAAATGATATTGGGATATCAAATTTCAAATGAAAATTGATGGTTAATGAAAAAAATTACCCAAATAAATAATTGAAGTCAGCTGTGGAAATTTTTCATTAAAGATATCGAGGTATTATCTTTATGGAGAATAGTGTGATATATATAATAATCATAAATGTGTGTTGTATATATTCACAAAAAAAGAGTTGAATATTCTCTAGAGAAGATGGTTATAACTGATTAAAGATTATGTCTTCTCAATAAATTTCCATCCTAAGAGAGTGAAAAACATGGATAATTCTTTGATTTGAATGAATCATACTAGATTATCCATGATGAGGATAAAAAGGATATAATATTTTTGGAATTTAAAGGGATGTATCTTGAAATATTGAATGAAGGTGTGTAATATTAGCTTTCTTAAATTACTGTTTGACAATCTATCCATGTGATGATTAAATTGGTAATAAAAGATGATTTAGATATGTAGAAGAAGGTTATAAATGGTCTAGGTGTTAATCTTGATTATATATTATTGGTAAAGTTATAATACCAGGTTTGTGTTCCACCCATACCTGATCGGATAAGGACCATTTAGACGAAGCTCAGAGATCTTTATTCTCTAATCATACTCAAAGTAAAAAATATGTATAGAGATTTGAAAGAGTATTTCTGGTTATATGGATTAAAGAGAGATATTGAACAATTTTTATATCAGTGCTTGGTATGTTAGAAAGTTATATTTCAGAGATAAATCTATAAGGGGATGTTATAACCATTACCCATAACATAATGGAAATGAGAAAACATCACCATGAGTTTTTTCATCGGTCAAACCAAATTATTAAAATGACATAATTCTTTATGGGTTGTAGTTGACCTCCATATGAAGTCATAACACTTCCTCTCTATAAAAAAGATTTATCATTAGGAGAAAATCAAGGATATATTTTAAGGAAGTGATAATGGTCACTGGAGTACAACATTCCATTGAATCTGATCAGGATCTAAGGTTTACCTCGATGTTCTAGTCATGTCTTCAACAAAATATTGATTCAGAGGTGAGTTTTTGCACTGAGTATCACCCTCAGATAGATGGCCAAACCAAGTGAAAAATTCAACCATAAATGATAATTTGAGATATCTATTTATTGATTTCAATGATTTTTTGGATAAAAACTTAATTATAGTAGAGTTTTCATAAAACAATACCTTTCACTATAGAATTCAAATGGATCCTTATGATTCCCTATATAGAAATAAGTATATACCTCACATGTTCTATAATTATGTTGAATAAATAAATCTTTTAGGACATGATCTAGTATAGGAAATGGATAAGATAATTAGTTTTATTCAGTATCACATCAAAGTAACTCAGAGTTGATATAAGATTTATGCTGAAAATCGTTTTTGATATATGGAGTTCTAAGTTGTTGAAAATGTGTTAATATGAATTTATCTATAGAATATGTTTCTAAGATTTGAGAAGAAAGGAAGGTTGATCCCTAGGTATTTTTTCCCCTTTGAGATTATTGATCGAGTAAGGATGGTTGATTATCACATGGTGCTTCCACTAAACCTATTTTAATATAAATATGTGTTCCATTTATGTCATCTGAAAAAATTATATACCAATTCATTCAAAAATTATGTAATCATAGGTTATAGAACTAGAGAATGATCTTTCATATCAAGAACAACTATAGTAGGTTATGTATTAAATAGATAACGTAAAATGAAATATGGCAACTCACCTAATCAACATTTTATAGAGAAACTACAAAATTGAGAAAGCTATATGGGAACCTGAGGATGTTGGGAGTAAAAAGTATACTTTGTTTTTATACCCAAGTGGAGTAATTTTTATAGAGAAATTATTTTATGGGGTGTATAATATTATATAAATATATTTTATGAAGTATTTTTTTAAAAAAATTCTAATTTATTCGATATATTGTGTTTCACACAACATCAAGTTTTAATAAACAACAATATAATATTTTTATAATTATTTTAACAAGACCATTATAACATATCCATTAAACATTGGGATATGAATAATAATAAATAAATTTTATTACTAATTATAAATATTTTATATAAATATATTATATTGATAGATAATAATTTAATTTTTTGAAATGTTTTTATATTCTTCAAAAATAATTTTTTTCCCAAAAATAGATTTTTTTGTGAAAAAACAACAAATTAATTTTTTCAACTATTATAAGATCTATTTTACAAATTTGACTTCATTTTTTTAATGATCAGGTCAAAATTATTTCGGAGTTACTTTTTGATAATTTTCTGAAAATATAATTTTTTCGATAAATAGTGAAAAATAATGATTTTTAATGTAAAAGACATCATTTTCAATTAAATAATTTTCAAAGATAATTTTCTTATAAAATGGATTAAAATTAAAAATCTCTCAATAATATTTTTTCTAATCCAAATTACTGCAATGGAATCAATTTTTTTTTTAAATTTTAACATAATAGGTTTGTATTCTTTCGAATGTTTTTTCTTTGGAAAACAATTTTTTTCATCACGTTTATAGGTTTAATTTTAAATGAAATTACAATACATATGTGAATATAAAATTAAATTATTTATTCTAATTTTTTTATAATAATAATTAATATTATATAATATCATCAGTGTAATTTTTTTCGTAATGAATAATAAAATGAGTAAAAATTAATTACTGCATTTATTGTTAAAAATAGATTACCAGAGAGTTAACATAAAATTATTTGGGTTAATATTACCTCTAAAATAGTCAAATTCTTATTTTATGACCATATTTCAACCTTATCTCATCAATTTTTCTATAATGATCCATTGTGGACTGTTTCAGAATGTGTAAAATGTGGGTATGAATTTTTCTTTTCAAAATAACCAAGTGTGTCATATGCCCCACTTATTAAAGGCCACCTCAATCTTATCCACTACACACATACATAGATTTTTGTGTTGCATATTACCTACTCAAATCTCTTAGTTTATTCTATATAAACATTAATGTATCCTTATATCGATTAATAATTTCTCTTATGAATTATTTTGGCTCTAACCTTGGGAGGATTTTTAAAGAAGAGGTACCATTCTTCACCATATGTTATTTTAATTTTATCATCCACATACTTCAAGGTTTCTTAAAATAAAATGTTATAATAAATTCATTATTTACTAAAAATATACATTTTTATTTGAATAGAACAACATATCTCCATATCATCCATCAAATGGGAAACAAAACATTTGATCGATTATATAACTGACTAACACCAAGTGAACTACTGTAATTTATTTTCCATCCCCACATCTCATAGATGAATATAATTAAAAATTTAATGTTTATATAATATATTTATAACATATTTATAATCCTTAAATAATAATATTACAACTAACTTAAAAAATTCAAATCTACTGGAAAACGATAACGGTGCTTGTGAAAATGTGCAAACTACCGCCTCCACGAAGTGATGTAATTTTCTATTCATTTTATTATGAAATGAATAGTAATACATGAATATTTAATTAATATATATTATATATATGAAATTAAAATTAAAATTATAATGTTATATATTATTTAACTTTATTTTATTATGTTCTTCATGAAAATGGAAACAACGTTCATGCATATGTATAGAATACTCCCTCCATGAACGATGTAATTCATTTTATCTATATAACATTTTATTATTTCTATAAATACCTATAAATAATCAATATATATGCTATTAATTTTATGGATAACTTTTTATAGATCATGGAACCATGATAAATTTCAAATTACTGGAAATACTAAACCAAAACATAGATGAAAAACGATGCATTTGTTACCTGAAACATGATTTTAACAAGGATTTAGTAATAAATTGGTAATAAAAGGTAATATATAAATAATATATGACATGAAAAATATTTCGTAAATATGAAATCTATTTATAATAATCCTATATTTATTTATACATCAGGTTTGAAGATTTTCGAAGGATGTTGGGACTAAAGATATGGTATTTTCATCTCACTTTTATTTATGTGGGACACATGCCTTACATATCACATGGTTCGTTTGTGGGGTGTGTATACCTAACATGGATGTATGTTATGATTCATATTATGAACGTTTTTGTATTTAAATTTTCAAACTTGTCTCTTTCTTTATGTGCGTTAATATTGAAAGGTTACCAATGTTATAAGTGTTTAATGTTAAAATATCATTGTATTTTAGGACTTCCTATGATTACAAATCCAATAATTATATTTTATAACCTTCATCAGATGAACATTTTAATTTTATTATTCTATTTTTATATCTTTAAATTACATTTTTTATGTAAGAACCTGGGTTTTTAGAACAGGTCAAAATCCCAACCCTGTTTGAATTTTTTGATTTGTTTCCGAGTAAACTGGATAAAATGGGAAGTTTCTAGAAATTTCTAGACTACACGCCGTGTACTTTAAGTACACGCCGTGTATGTCTAGGCGAGTGGCCGACCGTGTGCTCGCCGAGTACATGCCGTGTGGTGACTGTGTAGTAGTTTCTTACTACACGACGTGTAGTTTTGAACACGCCGTGTAGACCCCCGACCGTGTGAGGCCATACATGGCGTGTAGGCCATTGGCCGGGTAAGAACCAGGGACATTCCATGTAGTCTAGCCATGTATGAGGGATATACATGGCATGTGGGTATGTCGGCGAGGAAGAGAAGAAGAACCCAGTACATGCCGTGTACCCAGAGGTACACGTCGTGTACTCATGTCGGCAGGTTCGGAAAGTAATTCGGCGGAATCAGCTGTCTTTTGAACAGTTAAATGAAATATACACGACATGTATTCCTAAAGTACACACCGTGTAATTTTTTTCTGCTTAATTCAGGCAGTAGCCTCGTTTTTGAGGCAGAACACCCCTCCTCCACCCGGATATGCGAACCAGGCCGGCCGAACCCCATTTCTCCTCCCGATCGTCCGTCCGAGACCCGTTTCGATCACTAATTAGTGCATTGGAACCCCCTCAATTTACCGCGTTTTAGACCAAATTGGAGGGTGTTACTGGAGGAGTAGCATCGTGCGAGTCTCAAGTAGGTGGTGCATACATCAGTTCGTGTTTTCATGGTTGTTCGGGTGACGCGACTTTCGACGCGTTTTCAGGTATTTTGAGCGGGACCCATTTTATTCGCATTTTTCATACTATATTGCTTATGAGACCTCCGGGATGCTTTTGGGTATTCCCGGTTACCAGTTTGCGTGAGTATGGTCGGGTGAGGGGTCGTTGATCGTCGGGGTATTTTGGCCGGGGAATGCCAAAATGGTTTAAATTGAAATGTTTTTGTTATAAACAGTTTAGTTTAATTTGTTAAAGCCTGTTAAATTGTTAGAGGCATTTAAGACCTCTGTGCTGGTATGGGACAACACCCTGCATAGTGCAATTCAACTGTTTAGTTTGTTTTTCCTTGTTATGTTTTCTGGTTAAATATGTTTTTATGCAATTGCTGGATTGCATCTGCTGGACCTTTTTGGGGTTGCGTTGGGCTTGGCCCGGTTACTCTTGAGTGACATTGGTCACTGGTTGGGGCTTTCCCCGAGTTTCTTTGGGTGGTTTTCACCACAGGATTGGGCATCATAGACGTCGGTTTGAGGCAGTACGACTGTCAGGTTGGGCATGGCCCGGGATACTAGGGTGGCAATGCCATTGGACTTGAGCGACATGGTCGCAAGGACACGAGGTATCAGATGTTTTGATGGCTTAGGACTATTTTGGGTGATTACCACTCACCTGGACTTTGAGTAGTGTGCACATAGAGATACTCTGTGATGAGGTGGTTTTGACCACTCGTGTGGGTAGAGGCCCCCGTAGTTGCTGTTAGGTATTTTGGTTGGGGGTGCTTACCGTAGAAAGCCACGGGGGAGGTGAGGAGCCTTCAGGAAATGGGCTTGCCTTCGGGATGTCGGTACTTGAGACACGAGGTTTCAGGAGGCACATGGTGCCCGATTACTATTTTGGGCGTGCCTTCGGGATGTCGGCACTTGAGGTACGAGTTGTCAGGAGGCACATGGTGCCAGGTTACTATTTTGGGCATGCCTTCGGTACATTGTTACTTGAGGCACGAGGTGTCAGGAGGCACATGGTGCTAGGTTACTATTTCGGGCATGCCTTCAGGACGTCGGTACTTGAGAAATGAGGTGTCAGGTGGCACATGCTGCCGGGTTACATGACAGAGATTTCGGCGTTGGCCGAAGCAGGTGACACTCCATGGTGGCTGTTGAGCACCAGTGGAGTTTGTATTTATTTTTACATTGTACTGATTACTTCTTTCCTGGTAAATGCATGACTGCTTAAACACATATATTTGGTACGCACCATTGGGTGGTATCCTACTGAGATTTGTCCCACACCCTGCACGGGCCCTTTAGGATGCGTGTAGACTTTATGGATTTACGTGCAGGAAAGAGGCCAACTTCAGGAGTTGGGCTGCGTTAGTTATTGCAAGGAGGTGGTACATACCTTGGGGTCATGCCTAGCTGGGGTTTACTTGTTATGTTTACTTTTCTATATCAGTATGCTTACTTGTTGTAGTTACTGTTGGTTAGCCATTGGCGCCCTTTTGTATGTTGACCTGCTTTGGATGCACGTTTTACTATTCAGTAGTAGTTACATGTTATCAGCATGCTGTTGTGTTTATTTCTGCTACTGTTTTTATATTTACTTCTTCCACTGTTTATCTATATTGATTATGTTTCCGCTCTGCGGGTCTGGTTCGAGTCAGCTGAGTCTTTCTTTCCGCTGCATTTTTACTATTATACTCGGACCAGTACCCTTACTATGATCCTTCGAGAGGGTATAGCCTCCCCACTATACCTATTCAGAACCTCGCTGCTAGTCGGCAGCCTTTGGCATTTATGGTAGGTGCGCCTAAGGTAGTGAAACTCGACCCTCTCGGCACTGTTCGGGTGGATGGCCGGGTCTGGGACGTTACAAAGTGGTATCAAAGGGGTTCTTGACAGGGATTTAGTTGTAGTGTTTTCCAGCTACTAATGAGATTGAGACTTCTCTTTTTATTTCTGCTGGTTTTACTATTTGGGATATTGTAGACTAGAGATAAGTTGTTGTTACTGAAACTGGGTTTCTAGATTGTGGTTGGGTGCCTGCAGCCCCAGGTATGAGGGATGGACCTAGTTTCCATGGGTGGGAATTTCGGTTTGCTTTTTCTCAGATTACAGTTTATACGATTTCCACCTCGGTGGCTCACTTGGTGTGTGATGTTCTATATTGTGATATGTCACCCTTGACCCGGTGTGGTAAGGGAGAATTGGACCTTGGCCTGGTATGGCAAGGCTTATTGCTTGGCTTTTGATAGGAACATTTTTAGGGCATTTCAATTTCATAATTGCACGTATGCTTTGTGAAGTGATAATTCCATGTGAATAAAATATCAAATGCCATGCTTTATATGATTTAAAATATGAATTGGTGAAATTCCTGATAGAACTGCTAGTTTTTCAAATGTATATGCCATGCTTTATATTTTGTAGAATTGCATGTTGCAGGATATTTGGGTCTGACTCTTATGAGAGCAGGCAGGTACTATGACTGAGGAAGTGTAACTGTAAGGATTGGGCGACTCGGTCATCGATTTGAGGCAACATGAGTTGTCGGGATGGGCATGGCCCGAGTTACTATCAATACTTGGCTCTGTTGAGCGGGTTAGGAGGCCATGAGGCCGGGATGCCATGGGGCATGGGTTGCGGTGAGGGGGAGTAAGGGTAGTTTTTATGCACTGCCTTTTACTGATTTCCTTATCTGCGTAGAATATATTGTTATATATATATATGGGATGTCTGACCATTTATGGTATTCAGCAGGTTACTCCTTCACAGATCGATGGAGCCTCAGGCAAGAGATGATACAATGTTGCAGGATCAGGGTCAGAATTCGGTACAGGCAGAGCACAAGCCGCAAGTACAGGCTCAGGGACAAGATCAGGTTCAGGATCCAGTACAGGCAGGACATCAGCCGGGTTTGGCATCGTTTGGTCCGTGTCTTGACGAGCAGCTCTGAGCTAGCATGGTACGTGTTTTGCAGGGGATTGAAAGAGGCCCGCATGGTACAGAGCCTTCTATGGAGTATCTGACATGGGATTTCTAGTCGCAGCATCCGCCGCTTTTCTAGGGTGAGGGTGGTCCACATGCAGCTGAGAATTTGATAGAGAGTATGTAGATGATCTTCGAGCAGCTGGAGATGCCTACAGGGCAGATGGTCAAGCTGGCGACGTACATACTGAGAGGACCGGCGAAGCGTTGGTGGGACGTACATGTACAGGCTCGTAGGCAAGAGGGACTGGCTTGGAAGGACTTCGAGGACAAGTTTTTTTGAGCACTTCTACCCGGAGACACTGAGGGAAGAGAGGGCTCGGGAGTTATTAAGCCTTTAGCAGGGAGACATGTCCGTCATGGACTACACAGCTACTTTTACTGAGCTATGTCGCTTTGCACCTCGTATGGTAAGCGACGACGTAGCTAGGGTGACACGCTTCAAGGATGGCTTACGACATGCCATTTGGGTCTAGGTGAATATCTTACGGCTAGGTTCTTTCTCCGGGGCGGTGAATCAGGCACTCATAGCCGAGGGCAATGAGAGGAAGAAGTATCGCTTGGTCATGATGAAAACTTTAGCTGATGGTTCAGACAGCAGGAAGCGAGGACGAGATGAGTTCCAACAGGGCAGTCAGGCCAGGGATTCAGCTAGACCACCTCATGGGAGTTTTTCGGTGATTTTCTTCCCGTGTGGACATCCGGGACATGTTCGGGCGCAATGTGACAAGCCTTCGAAGGAGTGTCAGGCAAGTGGACAGGATGAGCATCTGGAGAGGTTTTGCAGGCAGCCTTCTCAGATAGCCGGTAGGAAGGGACCAGGACAGACTGTAGTGTCTGGTGTTGGTTTAGGTTTGGTACCCGGAGAGGGTAGTCGAGGTTCAGTTGTGCGTGGAGGCCGTGACAGAGATAGTGGGACCCATATCAGGGGTCAGTGGCCGGTGACTGGAGCAGCACCGCAGGGAGGTCAGGCGTCAGGCATCCGTGATTCAGGCCAGGTGCATGCTGTGGAACTACCAGAGGCTGAGCATGCCGGTGAGTCGATGACAGTTAGAGGTACACCGCGGTGTGACTGTGATCTCCATGTTTCCTTTTTGTCATGACCTGTAGAGGTATGTCTGTTTTGAGTGCACGAGGTGCACATGATCTTTGTGGACTGACTAGATGCTAGTCAATGGGTTAGAACCATCTCGGGTGCATGATATATATATATGTGTGTGTGTGTGTGTGTGTGTGTGTGTGTGTGTGTGTGTGTGTGTGTGTGTGTCTGAGGTGGCTTGGGCATCGGGGCATCGTGGATGCGGGTTACATGAGGTTCCGTGGGCATCGGGGCATTGTGGATGCAGGTTACTTGAGGTGCTAGGCACCGGGACCTCGTAGAGGCGGACACCGATGCGGTGCGTGATACTTTGGGTGTCAGAAGCGACATAGGAGCACCAATGAGGTGCAAGGGTGACGATGCGTCATGAGAGGATTTTGCTTCCATAAAACAAGTTAGTAAACCCTGTTTGTTTTACGTTTTGTTGGGTTGAGACCGGGTAAGGCAATTCCTAAGGTGGGGAGCCACCTTGAGGAATTTAGCCAGAACCTTTGAGACCGGGGTAGTCCGGGTTGTTTAACTGGGATGATCGTGTTCAGTGCCATCTCCTGGTTTTTTTGGTAGCTCGGGGACGAGCTACGTTAAGGTGGAGAGTTTTTAATAACCCGGGTTTTCAGAATGGGTCAAAATCCTGACCCTGTTTGAATATTTTGACTTTTTTTTGAGGAAACTGGATAAAATGGGAAGTTTCTGAAAATTTCCAGACTACACGCCATTTACTTTAAGTACACGCCGTGTATGTCTCGACGAGTGGTCGACCATGTGCTCACCGAATACATGCCGTGTGGTGACCGTGTAGTAGTTTCTTACTACACGACATGTATTTTTGAACACTCCGTGTAGACCCCCGACCGTGTGAGGCCATGCATGGCGTGTAGGCCGTTGTCCGGGTAAGAACTAGGGACACACCATGTTCCCTTTGGACACGCCATGTAGTCTAGCCATGTATGAGAGATATAAATGGCATGTGGGTATGTCTGCGAGTAAGAGAAGAGGAACCCAGTACACGCCGTGTACCCAGAGGTACACGCCGTGTACTAATGTTGGCAGGTTCGGAAAGTAAGTCGGTGGAATCAGCCATCTTTTGAACAATTAAATGAAATATAAATGGCTTGTAGTCCTAAATTACACGTCTTGTAGTTTCTTTTTTTCACTTAATTCGGGTAGTAGACTTTTTTTGAGGCAGAACACCCCTCCTCTGCCCGGATATGCGAACCAGGCCGGCCGAACCCCATTTCTCCTCCCAATTGTCCGTCTGAGACCCATTTCGATTGTTGATTAGTTCATTGGAACCCCCTCGATTTACCATGTTTTAGACCGAATTGGCGGGTGTTACCGGAGGAGTAGAATAGTGAGAGTCTGAGGTAGGTGGTGCATACCTCATTTTGTGTTTTCCTGGTTGTTCGGGTGACGCCGCTTTCGGCGCATTTTCGGGTATTTTGATCGGGACCCGTTTTATCTTATTTTTCATACTGTATTTCTTATGAGACCTCTGGGATGCTTTTGGGTATGCTCAGTTACCAGTTTTCTTGAGCAGGGCCGGGTGAGGGGCCGTTGCTCGTCGGGGCATTTTGGCCGGGGAACGCCAAAATGGTTTAAATTGAAATGTTATTATTATAAACTATTTAGTTTAATTTTTTAAAGACTATTAAATTGTTAGAGGCATTTAAGACCTCTGTACTGGTATGGGACAACACCCTGCATAGTGCAATTCAACTATTTAGTTTGTTTTGCCTGGTTATGTTTTCTGGTTAAATATGTTTTTATGCAATTGCTGGATTGCATCTGCTGGACCTTTTTGGGGTTGCGTTGGTCTTGGACCGGTTATGCTTGAGTGATGTTGACCACTGGTTGGGGATTTTCTCGGGTTACTTTGGGTGGTTTTGACCACGGGATTGGGCGTTATGGACGCCGGTTTGAGGCAGTACGACTGTCAAGTTGGGCATGGCCCATGATACTTTGGTGGCGATGCCATCGGACTTGAGCAACATGGTCGCAGGGACACGAGGTGTCATATGTTTTGGTGTCTTAGGACTATTTTGGGTGATTACTGCTCACTTGGACTTTGAGTTGTGTGCACATAGAGATACTCCGTGATGAGGTGATTTTGACCACTCGTGTGGGTAGAGGCCCCCATAATTGTGGTTAGGTATTTTGGTTGGGGGTGCTTGCTGTAGAAAGCCACAAGGGAGGTGAGGAGCCTTCCGGAAATGGGCGTTCCTTCGGGACATTGGTACTTGAGACACGAGGTGTCAGGAGGCACATGTTACCGGGTTACTATTTTGGGCGTGCCTTCGGGACATCGATACTTGAGGCACGAGGTGTCAGGAGGCACATGGTGCCGGGTTACTATTTTGGGCGTGCCTTCGGGACATCGGTACTTGAGGCACGAGGTGTCAGGAGGCACATGGTGCTAGGTTACTATTTTAGGCGTGCCTTCGAGATGTCTGTACTTGAGACACGAGGTGTCAGGTGGCACATGGTGCCGGGTTACATGACAGAGATTCTGGCGTTGGCCGAAGCAGGTGACACTCCATGGTGGCTGTTGAGCACCAGTGGAGTTTGTATTTATTTCTTCATTGTACTGATTACTGCTTTCCTGGTAAATTCATGACTACTTAAACACATATATTTGGCACGCACCGTTGGGTGGTATCCTACTGAGATTTGTCTCACACCCTACACGGGACCTTCAGGACGCGTGTAGACTTTATGGATTTACGTGCAGGAAAGAGGCCAGCTTTAGGAGCTGGGCTGCATTAGTTATTGCATGGATATGGTACAGATCTTGAGGTCATGCCTAGCTGGGGTTTACTTGTTGTGTTTAATTTTCTGTATCAGCATTCTTACTTGTTATAGTTACTGTTGGTTAGCCATTGGCGCCCTTTTGTATGTTGACCTGCTTTGGATGCATGTTTTACTATTCAGTAGTAGTTACATGTTATCAGCATGCTATTGTGTTTATTTCTGCTGCTGTTGTTATATTTACTGCTTCCGCTGTTTATCTATATTGATTATGCTTCCGCTCTGCTGGTCCAGTTCGAGTCTGCTGAGTCTTTCTTTCTGCTGCATCTTTACTATTATAGTCGGACCAGTACCCTTACTATGATCCTCCGAGAGGGTATAGCCTCCCCACTATACCTATTCAGACCCTCACTGCTAGTCGAAAGCCTTTGGCATTTAGGGGAGTTGTGCCTAAGTTAGTGACACCCGACCCGCTTGGCACTATTCGGGTGGATGGCCATGTCTGGGACGTTACATTTTACTTTTATTTTCCTCTTTTTATGTACTAATTAATTTAATAGAATGTATTTAAGTAAAACTTATATTATTCCTCTCTTCTGTTAATTTTTTTCCATATCAATGATTTATAAAAATATTTTCTAGAATATTTTTAATATACATATTTAAATATTTAAGTAAAACTTCACCCATGTTTTACTTTTTTTTCAAAATGGTTTAAATAGAATGTTCATTTACTTTTTCTAATTAGGTCCCTTTTTATTGTATAGAAAATGTAAATAGAATCCTTATTTTAGGATGTAAGACATAAAATATATTTCATGCATTCATGATCACTCAGTGATTCAAAAAATTCATTTTATTTTCCATGTTTATTTTCAAATAAAATATTTTCTTTAATATTCGGGACATTTTTAGATTTTAAAATTTTTATTTCTAATAAGAAATGATATTTACCCCCAAAAATGTACGAAATGATTTTTCAAAACCATTTTCCATATAAAATGTATTTCTTTTATGTTATATAATATTAAATGGGGAGTTGATCAAATTATTAAATAATCTTTTTTCTATATGGTGTATGATTATGATGAAATGATGTTTATGAAACCCATTTACTTTCTAGGGAATATGTTATGATGAAAAATTTATGAAACCCATTTCCTTTATATGTGTTATGCTATGATGAATGTTTTATGATATTTTGGCACACAAATGTTTGTATTATGTTATGGGTGAGACCTAAATCTCCCTCCATTTAATTGCGTAACTATGAATACCTCATGAGTAAATATGTTATTCTCAAACCTAATTTCATGTTCATGAGTTTATGTTTGGAATGTGTTTTCATATCACTAAGATTAAGAATGGGTCCTGTTTCCTTGTCCATAAGGTTACTCATAGACCTAATTTCATTCCCATAATGTTATGCATGGACCTAATTTCATTTCCATAATGTCATGCATGGACCAAATTTGATGTATGTAGGTTTCTACAAGGTCATGATTCTATTTCCATAATATAATGATTTAACTTTTTCATATTTATACATGTTCACAATTTTATAATCTTTTATTAATTCAAAAAGTCATTTTTTTATGACAATACCATATTCTTATGGATCATGATCTTTTATTCTTTTATAATTCATGTCTTATGAATAATAACAATTTATTACATGAATCATGATTATGATCTATGATGTGAAGGTTGTATTTTTCAAATATTTTTTTCATGTTCTTGTACCCTAATTCTCATGAAATGTTGAAATATCCCATGTTTTCCATTAATGGGAATTTGAGCTCACCCATTCTTCTATTTCCTTTCCCCTAGTTATGAGGAATGTTTTTATATATGGTTTGTCTATGATGTGTACTACGTGGAATGATCATTATGATATATGTTGAACACATTTCCTGAAATAATAACCTTTTTTATCTAATTTACAAAGATACTAAAACATTACGATACATGGTCATATATTTGTAAAATTTATTAAATATTCAACTCAAAAGTTGAATTAATTTTGTATCGAAATCCTAGGTCATTATAATGATATTTAAGAGAGAATGAAGATTTAAAAAAACTCATATAGAAATTATAAGGTATGAATTGTATATTATTTTTCATGATCTATCAAATATGTCTCTAAAATATTACTATGAAATGATTGATATCATTAATACATTTAAGAATTATTTTAATTTGACTATTTTTATAATGGTATATAATGATGTTTATCAATAAAATGATTATTTTTTGGAAAATGACGGGGTTTTAGGTGATCATGATCCAACACCCCATATCTACATAGGCAACACATTAAATATGGGAGAGCAATTTAGTGGCACAAGCTTTGTACAATAGAGGATAATAAAGGATTCCATGTCCCTTATTTGTAATGCGAAGAAACTCTAAAGATAGAACATTATATTCCATAACATGTATGGAACGTGACACCAAACACATATAGAATATAACCTTTCAAAACTATATGTTATATTTAATATTTTAAATAAATTTAATATATTACAAATCTTTAAATTTATGCAATACTATGTCATATTTTGTTACATGACACAAATACTTTCTTTGACAGCTTGCGTTACATGTAAGACCTTGTTTTACTGAACAATAATATAATATTAACCTATTATTATTTAATATAATATTATATAACATTCCCATTAAATTAGAAGTTATGAATAATAATAAAAATTTATAAAAATTTATGGTTTGAAAACATATAAAATGAATTCAAAGGTTACTAATTAATTAAAAATTAATATAAAAACTAATTGAATATAAAGAAAATGATTTTTTGTTCATAATGTTTTATTATCCTAGTAAATTATATTAATTACTACTATTGAATTATATTAATATATATACACATATATATATTATTAAATCAAATATTTTTATATTTATTCTATATATTTGATAGAAATAGGATAAGAACAAACAAAATTTTATGCATAACAACTTATATTTTTCTAAATATTGTTTTACCACCATTTAATAGAGAACCCTTTTTAAATACATTTTTTTTTGGAAATTTTATAAATTTTAAATGAAAAAATAAACTAAATTTTTAAAACTAGAACATTTAAATTATTTTAGGGTGAATTTTTGGTATTTTTCGTGAGGTTTCATTGATTGATGAATAGTGAAAAATTAACGAATTTTAATTCAGAAATGCCTTTTCATATAATTTGTTATATAGTTAAATTATATTTTAAATTTATTTTAAATTTAAATTAAATAAATTATATATCATTTAATGAAATTTAGGTCATTGTTGTTAGTTTCTCTTCGAAATTGGATATAAAAACTTTTCAAAATTTTGAACATTTTTACATTAGAAACTTGCTTTGCCATCTAGTGAATGAGATTAATTGTTATTTTGGTTATGAAAAATATGTGATTTTAATTTTAAATAATTGAATAAATATTTGGAATCAACATAATTTATAATTTATAATAATAATAACATATTTTTTGAGAAAAATATTAGTGAATTTATTAAAATTAATTATAGTGATTAAGATAAAAATCTCTTTAACAAGGGATTAAAGCTTAATATTAAGGAAAAAATGACCTAGAAATTTATCCAAAATACATTGGATGTTAATATTTAGACCCTATAATTCATTTTATATAATTTTTTTCATTATTGGAACCACTTTATAGGTAAATAATGTTTGTGGAATTTACTTTTCAAAACATTAGAAGAATGACACTACTCTTCTGCAATAAAAAAACACTCACCCCACCAATTTATTGACCCTTGTAGGGTCCTAAAAAACTTGCAAAGGAAGAATGAAAATCCCCTTTAATCCAAGGGAGATTTTACCCAATTTCCCCCCAAATAATTGGGTAAAAGTGTAGAGAATACTCAAAGGAAGGCACAAGCCGAACCGGTCCGCAGACTGGTCCAATGATAATAGGTCATGGCCGGTTCCGCGAAGCACCCCCTCCATGGACTGCTGTCATTCGCAGAATGGATGCGGAAGCCCTCTGCAGGTGCGAAGCAGGACGAGCACCAACCCAGTTCACCGTCATGAACCGCCCCAGCCACATACCATTGTCGTTCGCGAAATAGAGGCAGAGATCCTCCGCGGGCGCGAAGCAGGACCGGCGCCAAACCGGTCCACTATCATGAACCACCCCAGCCGCAGACCATGTCGACCGGCCCAGGACGCATCCGCTGTCATTCGCTAAATGAAGGCAGAACCCTGTGCGGCTACGAAGCACTCCCCGAGGTTGATTTGGTTCGCGGGGGAGATGCGTTCAATGCCCCCCGCGAGTTGCGGATTGACCAAGTCATCTGTAAACCGGGTTTCTGATCATCAGCCTCCATAAAAGGTGCCACATGACCACAGATATATATCATTCCCCAATCTATAAAAGGAGATTGATTAGGAAGAGAAAAGGGGGATTCAGAGAGATCGAACAGATTTGGGTGGAAGGATTTCGAAGGAAGGAGCTTATGATTTCGCAAATAGTGAAGTTCCAGTTCGCGAACCAGAACAGGTATGAAGTTGGGAGCAAATTAATAAGGAACCTAAAACGCATAATAACTTGGTGAACCATGAACTTAAAATAAAAAAGAAAATAAAACCATGAACCATGGACCCTCCGCGGATGCACTCACCGTAGATCAGGGAGTTTATGCCCCTTTTCCGATCAGTCGCACCGTGTAGCACCCTCCTACATGGGCGAAGCCCCGACCAACGAACCCCCAACCGGTGCTACCCTCAGCCACCACTGCTCGCATGGATACCTCCGTGTACCAACCTAGTACGTGGGATGAACCCGAAGCTGCGAACCACCCTGGTTCGTGGGATGACCACCAAGCCGCGAACCACCCTAGTTCGCGGGATGCCTATCAGTCCGCGAACCACCCTTGTTCGCGGACGACCTCTCCAGCTGCATAGCACCTCCCTACGCGAAGGCAACCACTCCTCATACAACCATGTGGCCCGCCAAATCCTTTAGAGTTCCCATTCCCTAAGCCAGATAAAATCCTCCCAATTCAGCCTGATCCTCCGCAGCTCCCTCATTGGCCCATTCATCGGCCCCAAGCCGAGGCCTCCACCAGAGCCACTAGGCCCATGTGATGTAACCTTCTAGAGCATCAGTGCACCTTTTTGAGTTCACATACCCATGGTAAGTAGGGTTGAAGGGGTTCCTCCGACCCTTGAGTGGATTTCCAAAACATTCTTGGGTTCAAATTCCCATGGTAATGCAGAGTCCGAGCTCGGGAAAAACCTTTCTCCCCCTCCACTCATTAGGACTGGGGCACTTCTCCCCTCTTCCGGGCATGGTGGGATACCCACCAGAAGGAATCTTCCATGAACCTCTGTACTTCCCCATGTCCATGGCCAAGGAAGGGAGTAGTGGGGAAGGGTGTTGCTCTGTCTCTCTTTGGGTCCAAGTACCTCTCCCACTGCGCTTTGTCACCATGGGCATCCATCCGGGAATAATCCCTGTCTTTTTGGGCCGCCTCTATGTGTAAGCCCCACTCCGCTTCCCACGGATGCACCTTTCACGAGGTGATCATCTGGACCCTACTGCTTCTTGTTTCTCACACCGAGCATGACTCACATGGGCTTACAGTAAGCATCGACCATGATATCCTCTCATGGGCCTTTTCAGAGTGTAAGCCCCAATCCATTAGTATGGGCCTCCTCAGAGTGTAAGCCCCAATCCATTACCATGGGCCTCCTCAGAGTGTAATCCCCAATCCATTACTATGGTCCTCCTTAGAGTGTAATCCCCAATCCATACCATGGCCCTCCTCAGAGTGTAAGCCCCAATCCAGACCATGGGCCTCCTCATAGTGTAAGCCCCAATCCACACCATGGGTCTCCTCAGAGTGTAAGCCCGAATCCATTACTATGGGCCTCCTCAGAGTGTAAGCCCCAATCCATTACCCTGGGCTGTCTGAGAGCCTAAGCCCCATGCCAATGCGAACTACGATGACTTTGATTCCCTACCACAAGGATACGTTAGGAAGCCTCCATGAGGTTCAAGACCGATCACCATCGGACCCCCCAGGTCCAAATTCACGTCGGGTCTCTGATACTCCTATTCGAACTACGTGGACTTTGAATCCCTATCTCCAAGGTAGGGTACATAAGAAGCCTCCCTGAGGTTCAATCCCAACAACCGGTCGATCCGACTATCCTCACATCAGTTCACCATGCCACTCCTAGTGCCACCTCAATGAGTCCATAATCCTCGGGGTCATTAATCCAACGAGGGATGGTAAACCTCGGGCATAAATGATTCTGAAATCCAACGTCCAGCTGACCATTGCCAACCAAGAGTAATCTGTGGATACTATACTTGGTTATAAACCAAACATTCAAGAACATATGAATACATCTTAAATCTATAAGAGAGTCCTGGAAGAGGCAATAATTCCCCCCAAAAAGGTGTGATGAACCCGACTTCCCATCCTCTCGGCCAATGTGAGTTCTTAAGTGTCACTAGCCAAATTTCCCAGGAAATGCTTGCCTTTGGAAAGCAGGTCCACGTATCATCGGATACGGAACCGTTCGGCATTTCGAAACCAACCCGAAAAAAATGGTGAACCCGACGTGAATCTTTAACCAAGAATGAAGGATTTAACCCAATCCCACCCTATGCCCCATTTATATTCATAAGGAGGGCGAAACAAGGTCATTAATTACCATGGGGTCATGAGATGTTTCTTTGATGAGTTTGTTGTTGGTATTTGTTAAAATGTACTACAAGTACTACACATAACTCCCTTCGATCCAATGGCCTCACGAAGGAACTCACATGCGCGTGCTTCCAACTACACAGCGACCAGACTTCCTCACCAACGGAGGACCCCGTCACCTACCCAACGTCTTCAGCGTTGGGTCTCAGATGCATTGATATGAGAGTACCACGTTAACGGTACTCTCCCGACGATGGAGGATGCAATGCACGCCTTCCAATCCGCCATGACTCACCAGTCGCCTACCCAGCAGCAGCCATGAAAGCAGATCCGGATTGCTCCTGTTGCCATCTCAAACCATTTAGGGAGTCTATCCCTAGAACGGGACAACGCATACCTCCCTTATCTTAGAGAGGCAGATGAGGTTGACACCGAGGACTTCATCCCTGCTGAACGGGGGTTCCGCTCCAAGGCCCCCGCCGACAGACGTCCTCGCGGTCACGCCGCGACTCAGCATCCTCACGCTAAGGAGGATGTCACCCCGAGGATCCAGCTCCACGCTCCTTGATCTTTGGCCCCTCAGACTGCACAATGAGATAGACAAACATACAACTAGGGACTGGTCATCACCCTTGTCCCTGAGGAGGAGATCTGCTACCCAATCCCGGAGACACATCACGAACAGGAACATACACCTGTTCGCTCCTCCAAAGCCCACCATCCAGACATGGAGGCATCATACGAGTAGGAGCGCATACCCGCCGGGCTCCATCAAGACCGTCGCTAACGCAGGATGACACCTACCCAGCAGGCACCTCTCTCTGCCCAAGGTCGTGATGCCCACCAACCCGACGTGGTGGCGACCCAGTGCCTACATGACCAACTCCTAGCAGATGATCTTGACGCCTACCATCCTGATGTGGTTGCGATCAACAAAGCCCACCATCCAGATGTGGCGGCAATTAATAGGCAAGCACGTCTCCCTAAAAACAAAGGCCACTGACTCAATATGGTGGGAAACCAACATATGCAGGGCCAGCTCCCTACGGATGAAAGTAAAGTCTGCCACCCCGATGTGGTGGAAAATAGAGAGATAAACCGGCATATCCCGGCCCAGGAGAAAATTCGTTCACCTACCCTGACACAGGATAATTGTCAGTTCCCACTGACCACTGGAGGACTGGAACATGATATTCATACTCCAATATTTTAATGGGACTTCATACCCATTCCAACCAAAGATGTCTCTCTACATATCCTGGCAATGATGGAGGAGCCGGTATTGATCCCAGATCATATCTTGCAGACTTTCCAGAGTGTAATTGCATCAGTGGAAACAACAAGGACTCGGGCCCGTGATCCCATCTCCCCAATTGAGGTGACTCATCTAAGAGACAAGATAGCCGCCTCGGAGCAGATCTGCATCCCTACTTCATCCCAGTAGGGTCTCCGGCCATATTCTGCATTGCAAGGGCAACCAGATCGAGCAGCTTCAATCGCTCCAACTGGGGGACACCCATCCATCATGGTGGATGCTACAGAGTAGGCATATATCCCTACTAAAAGTCAAGATGTTTGTTGGCATATCCCGGTAGCATCACGAGACCCAATTAAATAGGGACCCAAAGGTGAAGGCCGTTGTCAACAGAAAACGGTCCCCGCTACCCATAAGAAGGCTCCCTGAACGTGCCGAAAGTAGCCGGAAAATAAAGAGCGGGTTCATTACTCCGCTTTACTGAATCTGGGGTTCCAAATGCCCCTAAGCACATATTGAAGGCTCACAACCCTACCCACCTATTACCATATTATGGGAGCGACAATAGCAGTTGTGAAGGTCCTCCCCGCAATGTTACTACCAGTAGCTCTGAAGGTCCTCCCCAGAGAACCCATGGGGGCCTCCCCCATGGATATATAACGATTGATCACGAGATCTCGTCTTTTGATGCGAGTCATGGAAACCCTCCATGTGTCCATAAGATTGAGTAGCAAGAAGGTCCTCCACTTGCTGCGGTCCACCCTGAAGGTCCTTCCCGGGGTATACGCTGCAAACACTCTCAATGCAGTGGGACCACAAATTATGATAGTAGTACTCACTATCATAGTCGCAACCCGGGAGGCCCTCCCCACAGAGACGTCTCATCGTGACAAGAAGTCCCTACCCTTGTCGTGGCCTGCCCTGAAGGTCCTCCCCAGGGGTCACATTGTAACGACAATCTGTTCAGCCGGGCATTAGATCATAGTGGTAGTCCTTGCCACCCTGATAACAGAGGTCCTCCCTATAGATACGTCAAGAAACGAGAAGGCCCTACCCTCGTTGCGGTACATTCTGAAGGCCCTCCCCAGGGTGTACCCCGCAAATATTCTCCCTGCGGTAGCTGTAATTTTAGTCCTCACCATTACAGCAGCTATGATGGTAGTCCTCGCCACCATGGCTGCCATTGCGGAGGTCCTCCCCACAGTGGCCCCAAGCGACAAGAAGGTCCTACCCTTGTCGCAATGTGACTTGAAGGCCCTCCCCATGATACACATAGAACGTCAAACTATGATGGTTATCCTCACCATGATGGTAGTTGTTGTGAAGGCCCTCCTCGTAACAACGCTACGCAGCCAGAAGGTCCTCCCCTTGCTGCGACATGCCTTGAAGGTCCTCCCCAGGGTATGCATTACAAAAGTCCTCTATGAATTGAGGCATCAAGCAGTAGTGGTAGTCCTCACCATTACAACCTCCATTGCGAAGGTCCTCCCCATAGTGGAATATCATATCGACAGGAAGGTCCTCCCTCTGCTGAATCAAGCATAGAAATGACCTCGTATGCCGAGGAACTCAGAAGGATGGAATCCATCATGTCAGATTCCCAGCTAGTCTCCAACGACACCCTTCTTCAATCATGAGATGGTCTAGGGCCAAGTTCATCTTCTAAACCACCACATAATCTCCCATATGGTAATTCAATACCTACCGGTCCCACTTCCTCCAACCACACTGACATCGAGCGTCTCAGTTGGGATAACCAGGTAGAGGAATCACTAGCTGAGGAGTATTCCGACATGTTTCACCTTAGGAAACAAATATCCAGGGATGATATACCAGTTATGTTTTGGCCCACGACCACCTCTCAGTTCGACATACCCAGAGAGTTTTCAGAAGAATGCATGCACATCATCTGCCATAATATATGGACAACCCTCCACCGACTTAAGTCAAGATTTCTACCCTACGACGGGTATGTATACCATGTCAAGACAATAGGAGACCTCCTGCGTCACATTGACCTAGAAGCTCTTCCTTCAGCATGCCAACAATGACCCGAGAGGCGTAAAGTAAACATGGAGATAGCCTACCTCCGTGCGCTGCACCAGTTGCACCGCCTCATCGGTGACGCCCCGACGAGAGTCCATATTAAGGGATGGGTAGAACATGGAGCTCTGCATTTCACTCCATTCCAAGTCTAGAAGAACTCATTCGACATGGTATCTTGCAACACCATCACGTCAAGACATCAATTGGGTGGTCTCCCTGTTCGTGAAAGGCAACAAACCCAACAGAGTCAGGCCTTGAGTAAGTCCCAGAAGTGTCAGGCCCGACAGGAACAAGCCATTCAAGAACTTTTGAATCAGGCCACCGATAACATACAATAGGACTCTCACCAAATAGAGGCCAATCAGTGGGTATTTCCTTCCTCCTCAGAAGGGATTGATTCATAGAAGAACTGGGCGCCAAACCCGGTTCACCCTTGAATGGGGGCACGCAAGATCAGGTAGTTAGCGATAGCAGCAGCCACCACCGCAATCCAGGGTCAACCCCATCCTGCATGGCTGGGGGAATTTTTAACAACAAATTCCCCCGTAAGACCAATAAAAATGGGAAGAGACTCAATGTCCAAGGAATAGAGCCAACCCCAGCCCTCACGGTTGGGGGCATTATTACCTCATCAACAACGACCTCCCCCATGAGAGTCAGTATTCTCTCTTCTAGGGAGGACAATCATAATAGGAGGTTCCTACCCTATCCCATCATTTGAATCATCATCCCCTCCAAAAGGGAGGCGTACCGTAAGATCACATCAGAGAACTCTCCGTATCACCCTTCATCAAGGAGCCCGAAAGCAATCCCAGGACAGAAGAGGGAAGACCAGTAAAAGACGTGGGAGATCCTATTCCTATTTGGAAGATGACATCTTCTCCACCCCATGATATGCATCCATCAACGCCAAAGAGGCTAACCCCACGGGTAGCACCGAAGATGATGCAAATCTGGACGGATTGAGAGACAATGGTTCCGGTCAGGCTGTGACTCACAATGAACCACCAGGTGTTCACACCCTGAACCAGAGGGCCGCCCTAAATATGGACACCCCTTCAGATAACCTTCCTCTTCTCACCCTGTGAGCTTCCAACATGGATAAGAACAAAGGACCGGTTACCCTTAACCCACCTCCTTCTCTCGATAAAAACGAGCCACTTGCGCTCGAAGAGAGATTCGCTCGACATGAAGAGGAAATGAAAGAATTGAGGCAGCTTAACACTGAGCTACTCCAGAGGAACCATCTTATTGAAATCACTTCCCAAGAGGAGCCACATCATGAACTCCCAGTAAGTGCACCTCAAAGACTGAGGTTTACCCTGGCAAAGGAAGCACGGTTAGGGCTCCTACCCAATGAGGCGCCCGTCCCATCCAACTATCTAAATATGGATCTAGATGAATACCAAGACTTACCTCAACTTAGGAAGCAACTAGAGCGAGTACGTCTGAACCATACGAATGTGTCACAAATGACACATTCACCCCTGCTGCCAACTGAGATGGATCCTCAAGTAATGCCTCGGGCTACACCTGCCCAAGACTGGGCCCAACAGGATGTAAACCAGGGACTCACCAGCACCATCGAAGCACTGGCATCTCTATTGGAAGTAATGTAAGGTCTAAGTGCTCCGATACAACCAAAGCGGAAGCCCAACCTAGATTGGGTGAGCAACACACCACCTCCACCCAATTTTGGGAGCCCTGTATTCCCTATTTTCAATGGATCAGGCAATCCGGAACAACATTTAATGCACTACGTGTCTTATTGCGACCCTATTATGGGAACCCCGGAACAAGAAGAAGCAGTGAAACTTAGATGATTCATACAGACCCTGCAAGGATCCGCTTTCGTCTTGTATACGAGCCTGCCAGCCCAGTCAATAAAAAGCTGGTAAGACCTTTGGTAGTAGTTCTTGTTCCACTTCAGCTCGACGTTTCCCAAAACAACGGTCAGCGACCTCATGAACTGAAAGAAGAGGGAGAATGAGAGGGTCTCAGATTTCATCGCTATATGGAAAGGTCTGACCTACTCCCTGAACATGTCGATGCCTCAAGATGAGTTACTCACCATATGCATCAACAATCACTGAGATGACCTGCAAACTCCGCTCATACCAGTGGAGTGCACCACTGGCTTCCGCCATCTCTCGGCCATTGCCCTGAAAATCAAGGACTCCCTGAAGTGGACCAATATGAAGTCCCGAATAGCCTCACGGGCTTCTGCAAAGAGAGCAGTTAGAGCTGAAGTGTCCTCTGTCATGCTCAAGCCATACCATGTGCCTGCTCTACTACTCAAGCCTCCATGAAATCATCAAGGGCCCCCTTTATATCAGCAGCCACCTCTGCCTAGGAGGGACGATCAAAAAGGGGAGAAGTAGAACCAATTTGAGGAATGAAGACAAAAAGTATACTCGTTCCAAGAGGACCAAGTACATGGCTACTTTATCACCACCATGAATTGCAACTTGCTTCGCCTCATAGAGCCGAGGAAACCTGAAGAAGTCGGCTGCGATGACAAGACAAATTACTGTCCCTACCATTGAATGTTGGGGCACAATATTCGGGAATGCTTCATTTTCAAGGACCTTTTGCAAAGGTTGGTAGACTCCGGGCAAGTCGATCTGGGACCACCCCCATCACATGTGACATATCTTTCTACCACTGACCCCGAAGAAGGGGAGGGGTGGAAGGAATTCACCAGTAGGAAGGGGAAAAATTCGATAACTGGATGATCAGAAGACTATCAATCGAGCCCAAGGCATACTCCGGGCTCAACTACAGCAGCTGGTGTTGCCACCAACCACCCCTAACGCCTCACAACTGATAATATCTGCATCAAAACCCTCTATGAGACGATCATCCATGCATAATCAAAGAAGGAGGAGACAAGCGCAAGAAGAGCAGTCCACGACGAGGCCAAAGTTATCCCCAACGCTGTCAGATTTCATGCCCTCAAATTTGGCGCCACGGGCACCGACCCACCAAATAGCACCATCATGGACAACCGACCATGTTGACCTGTCAGAGGATGTAGAACCAATCTTTGGTTCCATCAACATCATCCATCTTATGGAATCATTCCCTGATGAAGGGTATGGTTATGAACCCAAGCTCCCAATACGAGGAGTCGGGACGAGGAATCACAGAGGTAGGGGATATCAGGGAAGACACAGTCGCGGCTGAAATCAACCTTATGGTTGGACCTCAGCCCAAACCTTCAACATCGTGGAAACCCATGGGAGAGCCCTTCAATGGACTCATGAAGAGAAAGAACATCCCTCCACCTCCACAAGTGGCCACTCTGCCCCCGTAATTCTGCGGTACCCATCAGAAGGGGAACAAGTGTCCAACCACCTAGTGCACGCAAACAGTCCGGCCAAGCCAAGTCCCCAGAACCTGAGGACTTCATCAGCATCTGACCCCGCAACCGGTACCTCCTCATCACGTATTCCAACTCCCAAGCTGCCCGCTAAAACTCTCCCACCAATGGAGAATCTTCGGCTACTGGAACAGAAATATGACATCTTTAAGAAGATGGTGTCGGTATCATTCAAAATGTCGATCTTGGACGCCCTGGGTTTGTCAGCAGAACTCATGGAGGCACTTATAAAATCCTTGATCAGACCCCAAGAGTTTCATGCCGAAGTAGCTGTGGCCGAGATTTACCGGATGGAGACTGGCTCGATTGAATTCGATTTAGTGATTTCCTTCACCGATCTAGATGAAGATGCCATCATGCATAGACACATCAAACCATTATATGTGTCTGGAACACTAGATGATGTTGAGATCTGCAAAGTCTTTATTGAAAACGGCTCTAGTGTTAACCTCATTCCCCTACGGACACTCCGTAAGTTGGGATTCAGTGAGGGTGATTTAATACCCTCAGCTACAACTCTGCTGGGTTACGACAGGAGTGAACAGAATCTGGTGGGAAAAATCAAGCTAAAGACCCATTTTGGAGACATTGTGGCCTATTCAGAATTCTTAGTGGTTCGACAGAACACAACATTTAATACCCTGCTGGGAAGGCCATGGATCCATAAGAACATGGTCGTTCCTTCATCCTACCACCAGTGTATTAAGTACTATGTCAATGGGAAAAGTGGGACATTGCACGCTGACAAGGCCCCTTTTGAACTCTCCAAGTCACACTACATTGACGCCGGGTTTTATGAGCAAAAGAGAAAGAAAACATTAACCGATGGTATTGACTGGATCCCCACTCCAAATGTTCTGGAAATGGTTCCTGAAAACCCCCTTAGACAGCTTGGCAGAGACTACATACTACCCATAAACCACGTTGAGAGCAGGGATTCAAGTTTGGACACACACTCAGCTGTCTTCATGACTTCAGCCATAACAGCCGAGCATGACAATACGGGAACATCCGCCAACCCACAATCTGGGGATGAATACTCGAGTGGGGAAGCCCACGATGCCTCTCCCTCAAACCCCCGAGATCCCGGGCCAAAAACTCTCCCCCCTGTCTGATCAAGAAGATGAGGATTTGGGAGAAGAAGAGGAGGAATATCTTAGGTATTCACCTCCCGCATTTGAGGAAGGTATCTCCACCACTGTGGAAAAGATCAGGGAAATACACCTGGGTACCAAGGAAGACCTGAGGCCCACTCTTGTTAGTCCTGCCATGTATCCCGAGGAGCATGAGGTATATACCTCTTTCTTGAGTTAACATCGGGATGTCTTTTACTGTAATTACAAAGAAATACTGGGACTCAATCCCGAAGTGGTGACACATCACCTAGGTTTTCCAGAAGACCACCAGGGCTATAAACAAGCCTCTAGAAGGACACACCCCTCACATGCTACCAAAATAGAGGCTGAAGTTGATAATCTCATTAAATAAGGCTTCATTCGGGAGGTCCAGTACCCCATCTGGTTGGACAACATCGTCCTTGTCAAGAAAATGAACAGACAAATCTGCGTTTGCATTTATTTCAGAGACCTCAATTGGCATTGCTCGAAAGATGATTCACCTGTCCCGATCACCGAGTTATTAATCGATGCAATGGCTGGGTACAAGGATATATCCATCATGGATGGGTATTCTGGGTATAATCAGACCCGGATGGCCTGAGAAGACGAAGAAGCCACTGCCTTTAGGGCCCCCCAAGGAGTATTATGTTACAGGGTCATGCCCTTTGGTCTCAAGAATGCTGGCACCACATATCAATGTGCCATGCATCGTATCTTTAAACCATTACTGGGGAGAATCATCGAATGTTACGTAGATGACTTGGTGGTTAAGACTAGGCAGCGCTCAGATCACATGTCAGATCTTGAGATCATCTTCAACAAACTTCGACAACATAGTCTGAAGATGAACCCCTTGAAGTGAACCTTCAGGGTTACCATAGGGAAATTTCTTGGCTTCATTGTACGCCATTGTGGTATCAAAGTAGACCCTAAAAAAAGGCTATCCTCATCCTACCTCCCCCCCGTAATCTCACCGAGTTGAGAGAATTCCAAGGGAACTTGACCTACACCAGGCGATTCATAGCCAACCTGGCAGGCAAATGTTTTCCCTTTACCAGGTTAATGAAGAAGGGAGTCACGTACCAATGGACAGATGATTTCCAAGAGGCATTCGACAACCTAAAGAAGTATCTCTTAAGCCCGCCGGTTCTCATTCCCCCCGTTTAAGGAAGACCCTCATCCTATACGTGATGGCCCAAGAGCGGTCGCTGGGAGCCCTCCTTGCGCAAAAAAAACAACACCGGTAGTGAAACAGTCTCTATTACCTCAGCCGGACCATGATTGATGCTGAGACTCGATACTAAAACATCGAGAAGAGTTGTTTGGCCTTGGTCTTCACAGTTCAAAAGTTGCGAAATTATCTGCAGCATCATGAAGTCCACTTGGTCTCGCGTAATAACCCACTCTAGTACATCCTCGGTCGCCTGATGCTGAAGGGGTGCCTATCCTGATGGGCAGTCATCCTGCAACAGTTTGACATCCAGTTTATGCCTCATAAGGCCATCAAAGGCCAGGCGTTAGCTGATTTTTTTTGGCAGAGCACCCTTCAACAGGGACCGCCATACCAGACGTCAAGCTACCTGATGAAGACATCTTCGCGGTTCAAGAGGAGATCCCAACATGGGAAATGTACTTCGACGACGCCTCCCGAAGACCGAATGGTAAAAGTATGGAAGATCCAAAATTTAACAAGGTGGGCTTGGGGGTAACACTCATGTCCCTGGAAAAGGCAGTTTTTCCATATTCCTTCCTCCTGTCAGAAGGATGTACAATCAATGAAGCGGAATATCAAGACCTTATTGGAGGCCTGGAGCTCGCACTCCAAGCACAAGTAGAACACCTTAAGGTCAAAGGAGACTCATAACTGGTCATCAATCAAGTCAATGGTGACTATGCAATAAAAAAGGAGGATCTAATTCTTCTATTTGACCATGTATGAGGGTTAATGGTGGAATTCTCCACAGAACCGACATTGACCTATATTCCCTGGTCTCAGAATGCTCAGGACGATGCATAGGAAAACGTGGCCACAACCCTAGCCAAACCATACCGAGATGAAACGATCATCAGTATTGCTCACCGCCGAATGGTCTTGCCATTTGTTTAGGCCAAGACAGAAGAGATCAATGAAGTCAGTCTTGTCCCAGAGCCATATGCTCTTGCCACCGGCTGGATGAGCCCCATTGAAAACTACCTTCAATAGGGATAAATTCTATAAAAAATGGCTGAATGAGATCAAATACGGAGAAGGGTAATCAACTTTGCCCTCTATGGTGGCACGAGTCAGCAAGAGGCCCTCTACCTACGAGGCCTCAATGAAATCCTCCTCAGATGCATTGATGGATAAGAAACTGCTGCCGTCATGACTGAAGTGCATGCCCGAGTATATGGAGCACATTATCCAGGGTCCAAGCTTTCCCATCAGGTCCGAAGGCTTGAGTACTATTGGCCCACAATGGCACGAGATTGCGAGCACTTTACCGAAAAATGACACTCATTCCAAATTCATGCCAACTTCATACACCAACCCCTAGAGTTACTCCATAATGCCAAGTACTCCTGGCCATTTTCCGTCTGGGGAATGGATGTCGTGGGACCATATCCTCCTGCCACAGCCAAGCAGCTGAAGTATATCCTCATGGAAACTGACTTCTTTTCCAAATGGGAAGAAGCTGTACCCCTTAAGGAATTCAGGGAAAGAAACGTCGTCATCTTTTTGAAAACCAATATCATCACCAGATTTGGTGTCCCTAATACCATACTGATGGATAAAGGCACCAACTTATGCTCTTCTGAATTGGAGAAACTATACCAAGAAATCGGTATCAAGGCTAACCACTCATCCCACTACCATACAATGACCAACTGATAGATAGAGGATTTAAACAATACCCTGTCCAACATTCTCCCAAAAATGGTGAAAAAAGACAAGAATTAGTGGCCGGATAAAATCCCCATGCATTGTGGGACTACCGAACCACAATCCGCACCGCTACTCGGGCTACTTCGTACTCATTAGTATATGGGACAGAAGCGGTTATGCCCATTGAGCTCCAATTTCCCTCGCTTCGTGTTGCCATTTGTGACCGATTATCTAATGATGAGAAGTCGAAAAAGCGGCTAGGTGAATTGGAACAGCTAGATGAGAAATAGTTGCACACTTTGCACCATCTAGAAGTATACCAGAACTGGATTGCACGAGCCTTCAATAAAAAGGTCTGTCTTCAGTCTTTCTTGGAAGGAGAATTGGTGCTGGTCCTCCGGAACCCAATGATACCCAGAAAAAAACCTCCAAAGCTGGAGCCCAAGTGGGAGGGACCATATGTTATACACAAGGTCTACTCCAACGGAGCATATGCCCTAATCTCCATAGACGGGCAGTTCACCACCACTCCTACAAATGCGAGATTCCTGAAGAAGTATTTCGTATAGATAACTAAAAGCAATTATCGTCTGAGCTGCAGGACATTAAACTTCCAAGAACCCAACGGTCCAAGATCTATAACCCTAAACTAAGAGTATTTCGTCCACACTAGTATAACTAAAAGCAGTTATCGTCCGAGATTCATGACATTAAACTGCCAAGCACTCAACGGCCCAAACTCTATGACACTAAACTAAGAGTATCTCATCCTTACCGCACGACGTTAAACTGCATGGATAAAATTGTTTTAAAAATGCCATCTTCCCCCGTGTATGGAATAGACCTACACGGGGTGTATTGCCTTTAAGATAACTATGTTTGGATTGATTGTTGCCTTCAAAATATACGTAGAGATACCAGGGTCCCCAATCCTGGACCAACAATCCCCAAAATAGATTTAAAAATTCCCTTTCTCCCGTGTACGGACTGATCCTGCATGGGGTGTATTCCTCATCCTTACCGCACGAAGTTAAACTAAATAGATAAAATAGTTTTAAAAAGGCCCTCTTCCCCCGAGTATGGACCAAACCTGCACGGGGTGTATTGTATTTAAGAGAACTAAGTACGGCTTGATTCCTGCCTTTGCAGGATACGTAGCGATGCCAGGATCCCCTACCCTGGCCTAGCCACTCCCAAATGGAAGAAAAAAAATGTCCCCTTCTACCATGTATGGACCAGACCTGTACATGGTGTACTCCTTTCAGAGAACTATGTACGACTTGATTCCTGTATTCCCAGGATATGTACAGATGCCGGGATCCCCTACCCTGGCCCATACACCCCTAAAATAAAAGTTAAAAATCCCCCCCTTCCCCCCGTGTGTGGACCAGACCTGCACGAGGTGTATTTAGCAAAGAACTATGTATGAATTGATTCCTTCCTTCGCAAGATATGTAGCGACGCCAGGATCCCCTACCCTGGCCCAGCCACCCCTTAAAATAGAAGTTTCCAAAAATGATCCTTTCCCCCGTGTTTAGACCAGACCTGCATGGGGTGTACTCTTTGTCCTCACCGCATGACGTTACACTGCATAGATAAGAGGTTAAAAATGTCCTTTCCCCCCATGTATGGACCAGACCTGCACGGGGTGTATTCCTCATCCTCATCGCACGACGTTAAACTGCATGGACTTCTTCTTGACCCACCAAAGATATATGAAAAAACGAGATGGAAATAATCCTTGTGCATCTGGATGCATCCTATCCATACATCAGACTCCACGACCCGGATAATTATGGATCTTCATAACCATTCACGACCATCGTAAGTGGAAAGTCATCGACCTGGGGACACCTTTGCATGACTATGCATACCATTACCTCAACGGCTCTGCATATTGATAGCCCCTGGACCTTTTACCAAAGGCAAGATTTTCCCCGGTGATACTCTTCCTAGCTCCGTACTCCTACCGGCCTCAGAGCCCCCACATCATATCTCCTGATCGAGAAATTTATGGCGCAATGGTTTAAAAGTTCACCCCCCTATTTTTTCACATCCAAACGTTTCCAGGGTATCCCTACCCGGTTAGCCTATGTATGCACCCATGGTTTACATGACGAACTTCATCTACGAACATCAAGCCCTGGCAAGGCTACTTTGACTCAACGAACAATTGTAGTGAAGATGTTTCTTGTATGCTCGGACACCATTATCCGCATATGCCGAACTCTGAACTATGAGAAATCGTGGGTTTTCACAGTGATTCATGGCCATCGGAAGTGGAAAGTCATTGACCCGAGGACACCTTTGCATGACTATGCAACCACGCCCTTAGTGGCTCTGCATATTGATAACCCCTGGCTCGTCTACCAAAGGCAAGATTTCCTTGGGTGATACTCTTCCTAGATTCGTACGCTTATCGCCCTCAGAGCCCCCACACCACATCTCACGATCCGGGAAACCTCAGAGTTACAGTTTACAACCTTCATCCCCCACCCTGTTCAGAGTATATCGGAGTGTGGTAGCTCAGTTATCCTTCGAGTGGCTGCAGCAATAGCCGCCCAATGGTCTGAGCTCTATAACTGCTAAACTAAGTGTAATTTGTCCTTTACGCACGACGTTAAACTGCATGGAGTGAAGGATCACCCCCGCGCGCAAGATAAATCAGCGTAGGGAGCTCTCTAAGCTTTAACAGCAACTAGGGCCGAATATGCCCGACATGTCCAGATATTTTCTCACCAGATAATAGACTTCGTGGCCCAGACAATTGCAGATCCTCATAACCATTCACGACCATAAGAAGTGGAAAGTTATCGACCCGTGGACACCTTTTCATGACTATTCATTCCATACCCTTAGCGGATCTGCATATTGATAACCCTTGGCCCGTCTACCAAAGGTAAGATTTCCTCGGGCGACACTCTTCCTAGCTCCGTATGCTTATTGGGCCCAGAGCTCTCATATCATTTCCCCTGATCCAAGAATCCCCAGAACCACAATTTACACCATCAAGCCCTCTCTATGTCTTGGGAATGCCAAGGTGTTCAAGCCCAGTTACATTCTGATCAAGAGTAGCCTTTGAAACTACATCCTTACCGCATGACGTTAAACTGCACGTAACGTCTTGACCGCTTGGCATAAAGATGAAATGAACAAGCATTAAACATTCGGGGAAATATCTCCAACTACAATCATTTTCACTGGTTTAAAAATAACCTCATCGTCGCTGCATGACGTTAAACTGCATAGCATACTTTAATAATGCTCCTCGTCTTTACCTCATGACGTTAAACTGCACAAAAGCAGTCCTTACTACACGGCGTTAAAATGAATGGCCAAACCGGTCATGGGTTTAGTAAGGAATGAAGACTTTTTTCTGTCCCTCAGTGCATGGGTCAGACCTGCACAAACCACCCTCTCACACCAGCGTGAGAAGAAATGAATTCACCCATTCTCAGGAAATTTAGCGTAGAAGTTTCTCTTGTATCTAGGAACCTTCTCCTCATAAACCATAATCTGTACTTAGAAAGAGCCGAACTCTCATAAACCACCCCTGGTGGCCCCAAATCACAAACTTCCTCGAAGTTTCTCGGCTATCGGTAGAATGAAATCATTGACCCAAGGACACCATTTCATGACTATGCATACCATGCCCTCAGCGGCTCTGCATATTGATCTCCCATGGCTCTTCTACCAAAGACAAGATTTCCTTAGGCAATGATTCTCTCTGTACACCTCTTGGCCTTTGAGCCCCCATTTCTATCCCAGGATTCAGAAACCCTCTGAGCTATAGTTTACCAGCCTCTTTCGCAACCCTACCTAAATATGGGGGAAGGTCTCTGATGAGATTTCCAAGAACCAGGAGAAGCTATCTCACTTTGAAGAATGTCCCAACTACATGACTTTAAACCGTGTCAAGCTCCAACCATCCTTTACGCTAGATAAATGCGTAGGACAGGGACCCTGAGTCCACACTCTTGATTAATACAGATGTCCTAAAACCCTTTTCAGACATCACATACCCTTTTAGAGCCACCCTCGGTGGTTTTCATAATTCTCCAAGCCACCCATGGTGGTTTCAATAAGCTGGACTCCCATGAAGTCCTCAGCCCATCAGAAATGGAGAGCCATTGACTTAAGGACACCTTTTCACGACTATGCATACCATGCCCTCAGCGGATCTGCATATTGATCACCCCTAGCCTATATACCAAAGGCAATATTTCCATAGGCGATGATGTTCCTACCTTTGCACGCCGGTACATCTCCCATCCCTTGAGACATGCCCTGCATGTCGCTCAAATCTAAACGTGTTCCATCCACATGCGTCTGGAGGATTTTGAGACATCTTTTAATCAGCCAAATCTCATTGGGGCCCTCGCCCCACCATATCTGGTCAAAGATATTTTACCTAAAACATCATTAATGATAGTATTGTAAGTGGGACTTTAAACCACTCACAAAAAGAGGCGCAAATCCTGTTAGGCCGAAAACCCGAAAAGGGAAACCTAAGCAAAAGTCGGGCCATACCCACTGGGTCCACACCAAATGGGCCCAGGAAAAATTAGGATATTAAAAAAAAAGTCAATTAGTTTGTAGGGTTTTTCTACAAAACCCTAGAAAAAGTCAAACTATGCTCGCTGAGTCCCTTGGCTCAAGAAAAATTTAGAGCATTGTCCAATCACCCATCAAGTTTCAGGACCACTCTACATCGGAATAGCCTCCTCTTTGTTCTAATCGGACCCTATTCCGATGGGGTGAATTTGTAGGGTCCTGAAATATCTGCAAAGGAAGAATGAAAATACCCTTTAATCCAAGGGATATTCTACCCAATTTCCCCCCAAAGAATTGGGGAAAAGTGTGGAGAATACTCAAAGGAAGGCACAAGACGAACCGATCCACAGACCGGTCCAATGATAATATGTCATGGCCAGTTCCACGAAGCACCCCCTCCATGGACTTCTGCCATTCTCGGAATGGAGGTGGAAGCCCTCCGTGGGCTCGAATTAGGATGGGAGCCAACCCGGTTCACCGTCATGAACCACCCCAAACGCGGACCGTTTTTGTTCGCGGAATGGAGGCAGAGATCCTCCACGAGCGCGAAGCAGGACGAGTGCCAAACCGGTCCACCATCACAAACCGCCCCATCCGCGGACCGCATCGACCAGCCCAGGCCCCATTCACTGTCATTCGCGAATTGAAGGTGGAACCCTAAGTGGTCATGAAGCACTCCCTGAGGTTGATTTGGTTCACGGGGGAGATGCGCTCAATACCCCCCGCAATTTGCGGATTGACCAAGTCATCCATAAACTGGGGTTCCGATCATGGGACTCCACAAAAGGTGCTGCATGATGAAAAATATATCTCTTTCCCCACTCTATAAAAGGAGACCGAGGGGGAAGAGAAAAAGGGGATTCAGAGAGATCGACCAGATTCAGGTGGAAGGATTTCGAAGGAAGGAGCTTAGGATTTCGCAAACAGCGAAGTTCCAGTTCACGAACCAGAACAGGTATCAAGATGGGAGCGAATTAATAAGGAACCGAAAACGCATAATAACTTCGTGAACTGCAAACTTAAAATAACAATGAAAAGAAAACTTCAAACCATGGCCCCTCCATGGATGCACTCCCCGCGGACCAGGGAGTTTATGCCCCTTTTCTGATCTGTCCCACCGCGTAGCACCCTCATACGCGAGAGAAGCCCCGATCCACAAACCCCCAACCGACGCCGCCCTCAGAGGCCGCTACTCGCATGGATCCCTCCGGGTACCAACCTGGTACGTGGGCTGAACCTGAAGCCGCGAACCACCCTGGTTCACGGGATGCCCACCAAGCTGTGAACTACCCTGTTTCACGGGTTGCTCATCAGTCCTCGGACCACCCTGGTTCACGGACGACCTCTCTAGCCGCGTAGCACCTCCCTACGTGAAGGGTTCCACTCTTTATACACCCATGTGGCCCTCCAAATCCTTAAGAGTTCCCATTCCCCGAGCCAGATAAAATCCTCCCAATTCGGCCTGATCCTCTGCAGCTCCCTCATTGGACCACTCATCGGCCCCGAGCCGAGGCCTCCAACAGAGCCACCAGACCAGTGGGATGTAATTTTCAGGCGCATCAGCACGCTGTTTTGAGTTCAAATACCCACGGTAAGCAGGGGCGAAGGGGTTTCTCTGGCCCTTGAGTGGATTTCCGAAACATTCCTGGGTTCACATTCCCACGGTAATGTGGAGTCCGAGCTCAGGAACCCCCTTTCTGCCCCTCCACTCTTTAGGACTAGGGCACTTATCCGCTCTCCAGGGAGCTGCGGGATACCCATCAGAAGGAAGCCCCCATGAACCTCCGTACTTTCCCATGGCCATGACCTAGGAAGGGCGTAGTGGGGAAGGGTGTTGCTCCGTCCCTATTTGGGGCCAAGTTCCTCTCCCGCTGCGCTTTGTTTCCATGGGCATGCATCCCAGAGTAAGCCCCGACTTTTTGGGCCACCTCTATGCCTAAGACCCAATCCCCTTCCCACAGATGCACCTTTCGCGACGTGATCATCTGTTCCTTACTGCCTCTTGTTTCTCACACCAAGCATGACTCACGTTGTCTTAGAGTAAGCATCGACCATGACATCCTCTCATGGGCCTCCTCAGAGTGTAAACCCCAATCCATTACTATGGGCCTCCTTAGAGTGTAATCCCCAATCCATTACCATGGGCCTCCTCAGAGTGTAAGACCCAATCCATTACTATGGGCCTCTTCATAGTGTAACCCCTAATCCATACCATGGGCCTCCTAAGAGTGTAATCCACAATCCATACCATGGGCCTCCTCATAGTGTAAGCCCCAATCCATACCATGGGCATCCTTAGAGTGTAAGCCCCAATCCATACCATTGGCCTCCTCAGAGTGTAATCCCTAATCCATTACTATGGGCCTCCTAAGAGTGTAATACCCAATCCATTACCTTGAGACGCCTCAGAGCATAAGCCCCATGACAACACGAACTAAGAGGACTTTGATTCCCTACCACAGGGATACGTAGGAAGCCTCCATGAGGTTCAAGCCCGATCACCATCAGACCCCCGGGTCCACATTCACATTGGGTCTCCGACACTCCTATTCAAACTACGTGGACTTTTATCCCTGTCTCCCAGGAAGGGTATGTAGGAAGCCTCCCTGAGGTTCAAGCCCAACAACCGGTTGATCCGACTATCCTCACATCGGTTCACCACGCCACTCCTAGTGCCGCCTAAATGAGTCCAGACTCCTTGGGGTCATTAATCTAATGAGGGATGGTAATCCTCAGGCATAAATGATTCTAAACCCCTACATCCAACTGACCATTACTAACCAGGAGTAATCCGTGGATACTATGCTTGGGTATAAACCAAAGATTCGCGAACATATGAATACATCTTAAATCTATAAGAGTGTCCCGAAATAGGAAATAATTCCCCCCAAAAAGGTGCGATGATCCCGAAGTCCCATCCTATCGACCAATGTGAGTTCTTAAGTGTCTCTAGCCAAATCGCCCAGCGAACGCCTGCCTTTGGAAAGTAGGTCCACGTATCGTCGAATATGGAACCATTGGGCGTTTCGAAACCGACCCGAAACAGCCCTATCAGGACATTCAGATCTCCCAAAATCAACTAAAATAAGCTCCAAAAGTACCTACTTTCAATATATAATCCTCACCTTGGGATTAAATTTAACCAAGAAATTATTTTGGTATAAACCAAAAGGTGTTACCCGAAAATGAGGTAACATTTTTCAACGATCACTTTCATTTTATTTCATTGTTCACCCCTAAAGTATTCATATTCATAGATTAAATAATAGCATAAATATCCTAAATATTCTGATATTTATTTATTATATGTATTCTATCTACACTTACACACACTTCCATCTAATGGGTAATGAACTTTCCGTTCGTGTGTACGGTAGACCACCACCTCACGAAATGATGATTGTTCGTTCATCATTTACAACCCATCATAATTAGATTTATAATTTAAATAATATTTGTATATGTTATATATTATATTTATAATTTAATTATACTTATATAATTATTATATAACATATAACTTCTTACATTCCATTTTGTGGGCATGTGAGAACATCATTTGTGGACGTGTCGACTACCGCTTGCTCAAAGTGATGTGATCCATTAATGCTATAAATGGAATGAATTAGGGATGTTTTTAATCCAATTATGTGATATATATGATATAAATATGATATTTTAATGATAATATACATATATATCACTTAATTTTTAAATAAGATAATGAAATGGAATTAGCACCAATGTGTACTTACATCTTACTGTCTCCATGAATGGTGAATTTCATTTTCAATCTCACAATATCATGGATTATTATAAATACATATATAATGAATATATATGATAATTAAATCATGGTTTATATTATATATATTATGAAATTATGATCTAATTAATATGAATAACATTTAAGAAGTCCAAATATACTCTAAAAACTATGCACCTAACACTATAATTTTTTGAGAATAATGAAATATTATTAACAAATGAGTAACAAAATGTTATTATAAGATAATATATTATATTATACAGTTAATTATGGTTTTATTATTTTTTAATAAAATTCTTAAAACTATTATAATTAATGTTAAAGGACATTCACTCAAAAAGGGAACACAAGGTAAAGGACTTCGTCTCAATTTCAATTCTTTGAGGAATACTTTATTATTATACACCAAATTTATTATATATGGTTCAAATACATACGAATTGAAATGTAATATTATGAATACTTCAATATTCATTGTATTTGTAGTTTCAATTTGAATTATTTCATATAAAGGTATTTGAATTAAAAGTTACCATGTGGTAAAGATTTTTATAACTCAATTCTTTTTCATTGGGTTATATTATTTCATTATTGTCTTTAATATTATAAGACTATATTTGTAATAAATTTTTACTATATAATGTTTTATTTCCACTTTTTATATATGGATTTACATTTTACACATATAATCTATTAATTGATCGAAATTATTTTATAATTATTTAATAAACCCTTTAATTTTGTTATCATTTTTTTATTCATGGATTTTTTCACGTAATATTTTCATTTTCCCACTCTATGGTACTATAATTTTTTTATATTTTTTTAGGAAAAAAAACCATTTCTATTTTTTTCAGATAACCAGTTTTCTTCTAAAAATCCTATTTTCTAAAAAGGTTTTAAAAAATATTTTGTCCTTTATGAAATGAATTATTAAAGAAATTTTTACCCTTTTTTGTTATTTAATTTTTTTCAAAGGAATATTCTTTTCTGTTTAAAAATTATTCACTTTTATAACCTTTTAATCCAATAAAAGGAATTTTATTTTTACCTAGTACGACATGTTCAGAATCACACACCATAATTTATTTTAAGATTACATTGTATGTTTAAATGGTTAGTTTTGAAATAATTTTTTTTAAAATTATTTTCAATGAAAAAGATTTTCTAAATGTGTTTATAATATAAAGATGATATTTTCTTCAAGAATGTTTTTAAAAGATATTTTTATAGTATTCACATTCATTAATGACAACAACCCTTTATTTTTACTCCCCTTGGAAAATGTTGTTTTGATACCATAATTATTCTTCTTATGGATGGTTCTTAATTTGTTTGACCAAGGATATTATTGAAATTAACTTACTTGATTTTTTTCCTCTTGAAATATTCAATTTTCTATGATCATTGAACATTTACATTTACCTAATTATCCATATAATTTATCATGGAAATGTTTATTTCCTAAAATGTATACAATTTTTACATAGGGTAATTACTTTAATAATTTTTTTATTATCTTGGTAAATATTTATAAATTTGTATTCTATACTCAATATGGATATTTTATAAGGCACATTATTCATTAATTAAATTGATAAATCAATATTTGAGGAATTCTTTGGACATCCACTATATGGGTTAGGGACCGATCAATGAATGACCCTCGATGCATCAATAGTCTCATTATATGAAATCAGCTAGCTAGAGTATGATAATTGTTGTTTAAGTAGTATGTTTTAAACTATCTTGAGGATAGATCTTGATGGTAAAGATATCATATACCTGGGAAATTTTACATCCAATGATTAATCTTTGCCTTTATTGGGAATTAATTTATTATTATTATTATCAATGAGATTATTTATTTGAAATTATCTATATATTAAATTTCATTATATGTTTATTGATTACATAGAATGTGTGTTTATTAATTTAATTTTCTATATTAATGATGCCTTATCCAGTAATTTCAACTGGCATGTGTGTTAAGTTACTTACCTTTCCATACTTTTTATGCACTTCCTACTCAGTTTATTGGTTTTATGGTATATGTGTTCAATTATTATCAGTCCATATTGATTATTCTCATTGATTCATTATTTCATCTTCTGTACTTTACCCTTACTGAGAATTTGAGCTCACCGTTATTTTGTTTCCTTTCAGTAGGATTCCATGAAGTGTACTAAGAAAGATAATCAAGGATACAGAAGATGGAATAAAGATATTAATATAAAATAATTATGATGTAATTTATATATTCATTTTTATTAAAAGTCACATGTGTGTATCTATTTTACCAAGAATACAAAACTCTTTGGTCCTTTGGGATTTGATTCCCTATAATCGTGCCAATGTAATGGTACTAGGCACCGGTTCTGGGCTTACTAGGGTTGGATCACTACAATTGGTATTAGAGGATGTTTAGTAGAAACCATTAGAACTATATTTTGGAAAGCATATATTAGTGAACATAAAAATATGATATAATTTGAGGATATTTATATAATAACATCATAAATTTTTAGTTAAATAGATATTATGTGGATTTACATACAATACAACACCATCTGAACATGAAAAATTGATGTGGTTTTGGAAAATATGTACCTTTGGGTAACAACTCTAAAAATTTATGCTGGGCCTGACTTGAGAGTGACCTATTACATGCTAATGGGCCTTGCTGCACAATTAGTTTGACACTACCTGGGAATATGCTAAGGATAATTCACATTTTCTATTCGAACCATTATGATGGATTTGAACATATGATGAAATTAAATAACCACAGTTAAGCCTAATGTGTTTTTGATTAAAAATAAGGTTTCATAATTTATATATACTATAAATGATTATATGATTTTTTCACTATGACTATTGTTACTCACACTATGTTTTCTGGTTTTAGTCAATGGCTATAAGATGAAGGAGTAAATTTATCATTGAACCTAAAAGAAACGGTGGTGATAATAAGACACCAAATGAGGTCTTGATAAGAGTGAAATATATTGTGTTAATTCCTAATCAATTTTCTAAAAATATGAATAACAACATATACCTTAACTAACTCTTAAACTCACCAAATAATATAAGTTTAGTGGTTGATAAGAGCTTGAGTTGTGGAAACCATAGAGAAAAGAAGGCTCAATTTACGTCATGTAAGAAATTTGGATGGAGGCATACATGAAAGTATCTAAATAGAATAGGGAAATTATTTATGTGTGGGAAAGAATGACATAAAGAAAATAATTGTTGTGGATAAATGAAGGATAATATAAAATAAAATAAATACGATCCTAATGATCCATTTATGGTTTTCTTCCTTAATTATGGGGAACATAGGAATTACCTGAGTCAATGTCATATTCTAAATGATATACTATAGACCAATGAAATAAATATTTGTAAATAAATGGATATAGTATTTATTTATTGGGATTGTATTCCAAACCTTAGTTAAAATTCTATTTAATGATTAAATTTCAAGGATGTATATCATATTTATTTGGGAAAATTTATCAATATGGTTTTTGAAATGGATAACCTATATTATGGTTGAAAAGTCATAACATTTGGCTAGAAATCTTAAATTGAACCAATGACTAAAAGATGATAAGGGTTTCATTTATACAACTAACCTACATAATGTATTGGTCAATGTGTAATTATTTTTAGTCAAAAAATTTGACGAATAAATATTAATTATGAACCAATAGTGTTACTTTTAGGTTTAATGATTAATGTATTAACCATATTGTTTTCATAAAATAGTTAGATACAAATATATTGACTTGTTTTATGGGTATTATGATCCGCTAAAATAATATTCCAGTGCATAAATAAGGGTGTTCATTCTAGGATATCCATTTCATAGAGTAAAGGATGAATTAGAATTTGATCGAAGCACAACCAAAATATCTAATTGTTCATATAAAATTTTAATCTATCTATATATCCATAGGTAGTAAAATAATTACTCAACATTTGGAAAAAGTTCAGAAAAAGGTTTTCCAGTACCTTAATTTTTGTTAAAATGATGCTCTTTTAAAGCATCAAAAACTTATTGATTTGAGGCCCTCAACAATCCAATAATAATTCACTTGTTTGTGGTTGATGGACTCAATATCCCTTATATTTATTTACTCTTTTCCTCTATGTCCATATATCCACTTTCCACTCATGTTCTCCAAATTAGGGACCTAGTTATATTCTAGTCCATGTGAACTATGTTCTTCCCATTCTCTCATTTTAGTGTATGTTTTAAGTACCATTCTCATGATGTGGGATGTTAATAAAATAATTATCAAATATAAAACAATTAATTACCATGACCAAGTTTAAATTACGAGGATGCAATTTAATTATGGTGGGGAAAATGTAACACCCCAAAATTCTAATATAAGAACATTTTATTTGATAGCGTGTATGAAAAACGATACCAAGAACATAAAGGAATATAATATCTTGATAATTTATGGAATTTTTAATATTTTAAATAAATTTAATATATTCTATATATTTCAATGCATGTAATACCTTGTTAGATTGTGTTACATGGGAAAAAAATACATTCTTCAATAGCTTGCATTAAACACCAGACTAAGTTTTACTTAATAATAATATATATTTAAAATATTATTATTAAATATAATTATATATTACCCACCTGTTAAATTATAAATTATGAATTATCTTTTAAAACATTTGAAAATATATGGTTTATAAAAATATAAAATTTATTTATTGGTTACCAATTAATTAGAAATGAATATAAAAATCAATTGAATATAAGGGAAAAGTTTTTATGCTCACAAAGGTGAATTTTACTAATAAATTAAATTTAATTATATTAGAAAATGATATTAATAAAATATACATATATATTATATATTTAAAGGTGTTATCATGGGTTCTTTTAAATGTTGTGTATTTTTATTACTTATTACGTATAATAGAGTGGCTGACCAAGGTCATCTCTCGAAGAGGTAGTAATTAAAACAACTTGTAAAGGTCTTTTCAAAATAGGGGTAAAATAAATAAAAAAACATAAAAGGATGGGAGTTTTTTTTATATTTATAAAATAAGAAGAAGAAGTATGATGTAAAAAGATTGTATTTTTTTCTTTTTTTTGTTTAAATGATTTTGAGAAATATCAATGATAATATAATATTTTAGAAGACTATTTTTGGAAAGCATGATTATTTTAACTATACCTATTCACTTACTTATTTATCATTATCATTTAAATTAATATACACAAAATTATGTCCCCTTAACTTGTTAACCCCAAAAACCTATGAGAACTAACTAAACCATGAAGATATATTGAATTAAACCCTAGAATAGCTTTAGAACATTCTATTATAGTACCTTATATTGATTAATGATATAAGGATATATTAAATTTAGTGTTAAATTAATGAACATATCTACTTTGGAAATGAGGATTAATTGATTTTAATGATTATATTTGAACTTTAAAAATTTATCAGGTGTAGCCTTGTTTTACTAATTAAGATTTCACTTTCATAATTCACACATTTCCCGACCTCATGAGTTTTTTGTTAATTGTTCAATTGATTTTTTATTTTCCTTTAATTTTGAAACTCAATTCATGTATCATATTATTTGAAATAAAGTATCATATATATTCAAAAAAAATAACTAAATAAGGCTATAGGTAGATTGATTACTTAGAAAAATTAATCTCTTATGGGTCGTAGAAAAATTTTACATGTGCAAGAGTTCAGAATGAGTATAACCCAATACATTTTCTAATATTTATTTCCAACCTATATAGGATGAGTATAGAATAATCTAATTTAATAGAAAATAATAAACCAAATAATATTGATGAAATAGAAGGTTAACACAAAATTTAATATGAAAACACAAACATAACAGCACGAGAAAGAGAGGAAGGCTTTGATAAAGGGATCCTTGATTTAAGAGATATTTGTTTGAGTATGTGGAGTTCTATAACCTCTATGTCAATGATTTAAATCCTCTGTAACTCTAAAAATGAAGCACCTAACTCCTTGGTCAATCTTGAAAATGAGGTTCCCATGGTGGCTATTTCGGACGCTTTTGCCGGGGCGCGCACATCCATCTTGTTGGGGGACGACGACACTGTTTGTTTCCCCGAATTCCCGCTTTCCAAAGCGGGCGTCACCCGTTACTTGATTAGGGACGTCTTCTCCTTGACTAAAATGAGATGATGGGATATCAGTTCTTCATTCGGTGGATGACTCCTCGAAAATCATCACCTAGTCCAGGTCTCCCTTAAAGATTTAAGACGTTCATGAAACTCTTCCTAGCGCCATATCTTCATAGATGCCGATTAATTACACTAATTATGCCAGGAAATTCCAAAGGGTCTGGTTAGGGTAGCGACCTTCAGTCGGGGGAGTATTCACGTTGTATATCAGTGGCGTGTCTGGAAGCTGGGACATTAGCACGTCTAGGTTTCTTCCCCTTATTATAGGGCTTCTCGAGCGCGCAGAAGCCCAATGCATCCCACGTCGAATGCAGGGAATCATATTCCAAAGGCATGTATATGAGTATCTCCTAATATTTCCATGTTTAACATAGGGTATGCCTCAAGTTTAACGTCTGGTGGAGATGGATCAGGTTGATCAGAACACTGATTAGAGTGGATCAGATGGGTGAAACCTCTAGAGGAAACACTGATGCTATGACCAACGTGTGGTTAGCTTTTCGATTATTATTAAGGGTATTGGGGAATGAGGTGGCATGATCCCACCGGGATGTGGAGGCCCAGGTAAGAATCAGGGTAGACGATGGATGGTTAAGTGACGTGAGTGGAGAATGAGATGGAGTCAACTCGAGGACGATAGTGATGTTGGACTTGAGTCTCGTAGAGACCTTCTGCGTATCCCTGTGGTAGGGAATAAAAGTCCTTTTTGTTCATATGATGATAGCTTACCGTCGATTGGGGATTTCAACGGCTTACCACTAGATGGGGTCACAACAGATTACCATTGGATGGGTTCACAATAGCTTACCATTGGATGGGGTCACAACGACTTACCACTGGATGGGGTCACAACCACTTACCACTGGATGGGGTGAAACCTCTTAGAGGCTTCCTACATACCTTATCTAGGATACAATGATCACACCTACGTAGTTCCTGTGGGATGGGGGTCGGTGAAATGACGTGGAAGAGGACCTGGGGTCCAATGTTTGTTGGGCTTGAACCTTGTGGAGGCTTCCCAAGTACCTTGACTTGGCAAGGATCAAAGACCACATAGTTCAGAAGGAGTGGGTGTTGACGTGAAGGGGGTCAGAGCGACCGAGTGTTGGGCTTGAACCTCAGGGTGGAATCCTACGTACCCATACATAGAAAGGATCAAAGACCACATAGTTCAGGATGGTTTGGTGAACCGATGTGAAGATGATCAGGACCAATGGGTGGTGGGCTTGAACCACAATGAGGCATCTTACGTACCTTGCCTTGGAAAGGATCAAAGTCCTCATAGTTCAGGATGAGTTTTTTGAACTGATTTGAAGATTGTCGGGACCAATGGGTGGTGGGTATGAACCTCAGGGAGGCATCCTACGCACCTTGCCTTGGCAAGGACCATAGTCCTCGTAGTTTGGGATGGGTTTGGTGAACTAATGTGAAGATGGTCGGGACCAATGGTTGTTGGGATTGAACCTTATGGAGGCATCCTACGTACCTTGCATTGACAAGGATTATAGTTCTCGTAGTTCAGGTTGGGTGTGGGGCTTACACTCAAGGTTTCCAGTAAGGATGTCATGGTTGATGCTCCCTCTTATCCCATGTGAGTCATGCTCGGTGTGAGAAACAAGAGGCATCAAAGACCTTGCGATCATGTCACGAAAGGTGAATCCACGGAACGTAGAGTTGGAATTAGACGGGGTTAGTAACCCAAAGAGGAAACATGAGATTACGTGTGGTTAGCAACCTAGATAGATTGGGACTTACTTTATGACGGAGACCTGGTGGCGACAAAGCCTAGTGGGAGAGGGACTTGGCACCGAAGAAAGAAGGGGCAGGGAAGCTGCCTCCTACCAGAAATTCTAGGGGGCTTATACCAGTGTGGTTTCCCTTTCCCAGCGGAAAAACACTATTCCAATAAGGAGGATATAATTCCATGTGGGGAATGATCTCACTCCCATGGAGACCAGTGGGCATAGAAAATGTCTGAGATGGGGCACCCCGCGTGCGAGGCACTTGGAGAGGTCACAGTTTAACGTCTTGTGCTGAGGAATATGGTTCTTGGAAGTTTAACATTTTGCAGCTCACATGAAGTGGGTGCTCTCTGTACCCCTATAACATACATAACTGACACCTTCTACACCTTGGAGAAGAGAAGGGACATGCAATGTCATGACACGAGGATGTCATGAGGTGATCCCATTGGGGGCCCACATTAGCGTGGCTATGCGAAGAAGCAATAGTTGTTAGCGTTCCTATTACAAGAAGCATGAGGTGAAGTAAAACAATGTGAAACACCACCCAAGGGGCTTTAAAGTTACTTTGTATGAGCCTAGAAGGTCGTACGAGAAGATAGTGTGTGTTGTAGATGTTTTAGGCGTGGGAGGCACCTGAAAATGATTTCTGAAAGAGAGACATCAAACATGTATGCACAAGGAGGAAGTATTACACACCAAATGAAATAATTGCACAAAAAATTCCGGTTCGTCCTGCAATCGAGTCACTTTCATGAAAAAGACTAGGTCGGTGCACAATTGGAGAGGTTTGGCGTGAAAATGGGGTCACAGTTTTGCACGTAATTGGAATAGATTGCATGTAAAGAATAAGGGAGGCACCCAATTAGAATGGATTGTGAGAAATTGGAATGGATTGAGTGAAATTGGAAGGGATTGATCATAGGGTACAAGACTCAAAGTGATTTGGGAAAGGGTTAAGCCCGAGTGGTCATGTACGCGGGCAGACCCCTTGGCAGGCTGTCGTGAATAATCCCGTACCTGAAGGCCATATATTGCGCACTGGAGTGGTAGATTTTGTACAGAGGAGATGGTTCATATTATTCAACTGTTTGTAAGTTTAAGGGGGCATGTTTCTATTTATAGGCACTCGGGGTCATCAGATCTGTGCAGAAACCGGTCCGCGTGAAAGATTGCACGCCAATATCAGTAGCACAAATGTTCAACCGCACGGGGGTGACTGTGCGTAAATTTTTTCACCTGTAGTCGATGGCGAGGAAGTTTCCACGCCTCTGTGAAAAATTTCCTCGGATCCCATATTTTTCCACGTGAGAGAGATTATTTCACACACCGCTAATATTTTTTCATGCGGCCCTTTTGGCCCCCCCCCGGAATTTATCCTCAGGTCAAAATACATCTTCGCTTTGTCGCACCAAAACCTCCTTCATCCCTTGAGAATTTTTCAGAATCTACAATTCCCCCCCCAGAATTGGAGTGACGAAGGGACACAATATTCATATTTTGAGGGAAATGCTGAGAGGCAAAACATCCTGTATTCGGCATGTGGCAAAACTCGCATATGTGCATAAAAAAAGGGAGAGGCACGAAAATCAATTTTTGTGCACGCACGAAAAGTTTTCTCCACGCCTATAAAAACCCTCGCGGGTCCCTCAGTTTGTATGGATTTTTCTTACGTGATAATTCCTAAGCTCTCACACACGAAAAACATCCCCTGCCTTGTGCAAAAAATTACTTTGGTTGTAATTTATTCCCAAAACTCTGCTGTCATTTTTCACACAGACCCAGGGTTTCTACGCCACTGCTTCTGTTTTTCACTTCAACTCCTAATTTTTCGTGCCACCTCCTTATTTTTCACATGTTAGTAGTCTTTTTGCGCAGACTCCATGAGACCTCCCCAGAAGAAGATGGTTGATTATTGGGATGATGTAGAGATCATATCCAGCTACCATAATCTCTTCAACATGTTAACCCCAGCCCAGAAGGAGTATGCATTATCAGACAACTTGCTGATATGTGACATCGGTATATTAGAGGAGGTAAACATGCAGCGATTTGAAGTCGACACACCGTAGTCATGGGTGACCCGCGAGGATGACCTACCTCGATATAATATCACCAACAATGGTCATCCTTATAGAGAAACTTGGCATATTTATGTTTACATCCTGAATCCCAGGACCAAGACTATTTCGGGATGTGACCTAGTTGCAGAGGATTCTTCGGCCTATTACGCAAGTACCCTCCATCCGATTGTTTCTGATGAAACTAAAGGCTAACTTCGGATTGAGATCTGCATTCTGTAATCAACTTCATCAGTGAATGGGCATGGGCGTATTGAGTACACCAGAAGTGTGGCTAGTTTTGGGCAAAAATGCCACACATCTGTTTGTTTGAGGTGGTGTGGACGTCACTATTTCACTTCTACCATCATCATGAGCTGAAGCCAGAGCTGTTTACCCAATGGACCCCTGATACCTATACCTTCCATTTTCACCATGGGGAAGTTGGTATCAACCTTTGGTACATTCATTGCATTGAGGGTATCCCTTTGGATGGGCATCAGTATAATGAATTCCTTATGACGAGAACCATCTGGAGTGACATATCAAAAACTCCTGTCCTAACATGGAATTTTTTGGAGCTTTCTAAGGATAGGCTGGGGGTCATGGACTTTTTGAAGGAAATCACCTATAAAAAATGGTTTACCATGTTTCTGCAAAAATATCCAGAAGTCAAGATGTCAGGGTGAGGAAGACGGTGTCCGACTGCGGCATAGAGGATCATGAGTGGATCGTACTGAAGGATCCTAGAGGTGGGGGAAAATCAATAATGGGTATTCATTATAAATGAAAATTGTGACCCGAACGTCTGATATGCTGGATTTCATGCAGCATTCCTGAGTGGGTGGCACCTACCTGTGAGGGACATAAGGATGGGAGTTCATCCGAAAACATTGGTAATGGCTAGCATCATGGATGCTAATAAAAAGTTCAATCTGAGAGTCCCCATGTTATCCCATTTGTACACCATTATGGGGCCAATTTTGAGAGGGGGTCACGAAGGAGGATATTTGGTACCTTCCAGATCCTTCAGGGCTAGTTCACAGCTCATTGCCGCGAGTATACCTTTTCAAACACCATTCATCCTCTGGGTAACGACCTGTGACCTTCTTTGCTAAATATTTTCAGGGACATGCTGTTGACGCTAAATGAGGAGGGGGTAATGATCAGAGTCAAAAATCATTCCAACATCACTTTTATACCATTCCCCACCTGACTGTCAAGATGATAGACAATGGGAAAGGCTCACTGGAGAACCAAGAATACTTATAGGGAATCAGAGGCGGGGTTCTTATGGCTCGAGTTGATGGGGAGATCCTTTGTGAGACCTAAATTCCATAAATATTCACCAGTAAGTTTGTATGCTTCTAGAAGATGATGAATAAAGTGTATATAGATGTCCGGGAGGAGAGTCATCCCTGCGTTCTTCACCAAATGTGGCTGATGTTCACAGCCCATGCCTCTAGAGACGTCATCACCTCGCCCCCAACGGAGTTGATATTGGCCTCATGACAGAATATGATGAACATTGGGTCATAGCAAACCCTCAGGAACTTTTGCAGAAGCGATTTCGGAAACTCAAGGTAGCCGGTGTAGGACCTGGGAAGCGAGAGATCATACATGGCGCTATTCAGAGGAAAGGCTGGAAGCAAGTTGGTCAATTGGTCCCGCACATCCTGGGATTATAGTAGTGGTAACAACACATGGTGGGAACATGCCCTCGCCACCCAGGGGGAGGGGATCACGGAGCAGTTAGGGAACTTCTCAGGAAGCAGATAAGGTATTTGCTTCCGCCCTGATTGACCCTAGAGTAGTCGATGGGCACCAAAGCCCTCTGAAAAAAGATAGTACAAGATAGAATCCAGCTTCCAGAGGTTGGACTCATTCAGATTGTCGACATGGTGATCCTCAATCGACAGCACACGTACCTGAACACCATGGATATGTACGCACGCCGGCAAGGAAAGCATGAGGAAACAACCCTTTCGGTGAAGGTAATGCTCGTCCATGAGCATGATATTGACAAGATTCTTCCCGGGGATGATGAAAGTGACAGGGAGCCGGGGGGAAGTGAGATGGAAGAGGAGGAGGAGGAATGAAAAGGTGAAGGAGAAGAGGAAGGATGAGGTGAAGGATAAGAGGAGCTCGAAGGTGGAGGGTCTCAAGGGACGTCCCACCAAGGGATTCTTCGGGAGAGTGGCGAGATCAATGGCTCTGATGTAGACATAACTGATGTACTCGAAGTTTGTATCAGCCCTTATCTATCCTTCCCTCCCCCTTTCTCCTATTTAATTTCAATTGAATTTTTTTATCCTTCTCAATAGCATCTTGGCGCCGATCGAGAATATTTATCTTAAGGGGGGAGGAGGTGACAGTAGAACAAGGTGGGGACCCAACACCTATTATTGTGCTAACGAGTGCTGAGGGATCATCCACCATGACAACTCCTATGGAAATGGGAAAGACAGAGGCTGATGCGCTGAGTTCTTGTAAGATTTATCACTTAGACACTTGTATTGGATATCAGAGAACCTAGCTGATCAGGGAGTTCATTGTTTGTGTAGTAATCATGACATTAGAGGCTCGACATGCCACCGAACCCAGACCATTCGCGAGTGATTCGATGAAAAATGCAGTAGCCAATTCATGGCACACTTCCCAAATCGAGCCATCCCAGGCACATGGTGAGAAAAGTGTTGGGGATATCAGTGACATTAATATCGGGGAGGGGTCAGATGTTTGTGAATAAGATACCAAGACCGAGAAGAGGGAGGAAGGTCGTCCATGTATTGAAGAGCCTACCCTTTTGGGAGGAAAAGACCATGTCGCTGGTCTCTTGGATGCTTTCCATGACTCTCATCCTGGAGATCTTGAGGAGGCAGATGATTCTGATTCGGAGGCGGATAAAGAGTGCCGTAGGACGCGGCGGAAAGGGTGGAAGTGTATCAAGAACTTTCTTGGTCAGCCTCAGACAGAATAGCTAAAACAGATGGGATTGCTCCACACCTGGCTATGATTTCTCTGTGCTGGAGGGGTGGATGCTCACCATCTTCATTCGACAGTATGCAACTACATGGATGAGAATATGTGCTAGAGCAGCTGATGCTCTGATGTTTCCTGATGTTAGAAAGAGTTGGGGAGTACCCAATCATTCTTGATGGCAGAACTAGAGGTTTGACTCCTTGAAGAATACATTAAAGAAAATGAGCTATTTATTGCCAACTGTTCCATGCTTGTGGAGCAATTGAGGGCCCAACTGGCGGACTCCCAAGAGCAGCTAGTAGAATAGGGTCACCAAATGATCGAACTTCAAATTGAACAAGATCAGGCACATGCTAGGGCATGTGCACTGTACTCTATGGACTCTTATGAAGAGAGGGTTTTCAGGGGTCATGAAGCAATCCTGGAGGCCACAAGACAAAAGGTAGAAGCACTGGAATGATCTATCCAAGATGATGATCTTTAAGGGACTTGTTTTGGTTGAACTCATAAACTCATTTCTCTTTACTACATATTGTTTTGAACTTCATGTATGGATAGATGTATGGATATATTTATTTACTTTTTAATTAGGTTTAATTCATTAAACCACATTTCTAAAAAAATAACAATCCACTTCTAAGCTCACATGGGTCGTACCCGGTGTGAGAAACAAGGGATGTTCGTACTATTACTTCGTTCGAATGTAGGAGTGCCAACCAAGATTTGGGCACTCGAGGTTCAAACAACCAATACGGATTCGTGGGAAGAGAAGGGAGAGGCCCGATTAAGGGATGAGGACCTTATAAAAATTGACATGTCGTCATCCCAATGTGCTCTATTGCACGAGCGTTGTAACACCAGGGGCATTTAAAATCAACCCAGACATAATGTACTAGAAAGTGTGAATCACAATACCCCAGATTCGGAATACTATGGGGGTGGCATGGAAATAGAGGACAACTATTGATCGTGTTCGAGACACAGTATCCATATTGTATTAGCCTAAAATGGTGATGAAAAACGAGGGACGACCGCTGGACATACTTGAAATAGGAGACCTAACTCGGAATGTCATCTATTTGTCTACCAGAACGTTGACCCAGGATAGTTGGTGTGGCATAGGCTTAGCGTCCATATTTTTAGGGGGTTCGTTTAAGCATGAATGAGTACGAGGGTCCGAATAGAAGGTACGTGATTTAATATTCCTAGGTCTGGACTAGGAGACAAGATTTCTAGGCGTTACTATGTATCCCATGAAGATGGGAATCAAGCCATACATAGTTCTGTAAAATGTTGTGCAGTTTAACATCTTGTGAAAAGGAAGAAGGTGATATTTGTTTAGGGTCATAGAGCTCGGACCGTAGATGGTTGGGAATGTGGGATACACATGGTGAGGTAATCATAAAACCAGAGGTGAATGGGGACCTGGCATCCGGAACACCATGAGTTTCTTGGGAAGGTTGTAGGTCGAGGGACCAAAAATTTATGTTAGGCTGGTCCCGAGGTAAAGTGAACAGGTGTTCCAATATATCCCATGTGGATGGGAATAAAGTCACACGTAGTTCTAAAAGGTGGCTTAGTAAGGTACCAGTGATGAAGACAATAAGGTTGTGCGGGTCTGGCCCTTACACCGAATGAAGCGGTAGTTGATAGATCTTTTTTGTCCTTTTAGGAAGAATGAGTTTTTTTGGTGTAGCGATGGACATAGAATAGAAAGTCTAGGAATCATCATAAGAGTCAATCCGTGTGAAAGAATTGAAAAATGGTATGGTGAAAGGACCAGTTTGGGATATACCTAACACTGAGAGGGGGGGGGGTGAATCAGTGTTGGGGACTTTTTAAACCAATTCCAACTTTTATCCCTGTACCTCTAGACCTGTTAGGATCTTGATTCTGTTATTCTCTTTTCCCTGTCGCATGCAATAATAGAAAGTAGTAAAAAATGTGCACACGATATTTTTACAAGGTTCACCACTCAATAAGAGTATCTACGTCCTTGCCATGCATGGGTATGACCACTGCATGGATTCTCCATTATAATGTAAAATGCTGTTACAATGGAGTGGCTAGGAAAACAATCCTCTAGCCAGTGTGAGTCCCTACACTTTGGAGGGGGGTGGGAAACAATCCACTTCCCTGGACTGGTGAAAGCCAAGTCCAACTTGCAGCCTCTAGCTGGTTCTTTATACTGCCTATCGAGACAGTCTTCTTCTTTCTTCAAAAGGTTGGTTCTGCTCTTGATCTATTGTAGTGCTCTTCACTTGATTACTTGCAAAGCAGTAGGCAATCTATTCTCTTCTTTCTTTCTCTTCTTCTCTAGTGCAAAAACAAACTGCACTAGTTCTTCTTCCTTCTTCCTCTTAGTGCAATAACTGACTGCACTAATAACCTTCTTTCTTTAGCTAGAATCACATACACCAATGTGATTATTCAAACACTGAAGATCTTCTCACAAAGCATCATCTGAATTAAACTGCCCTGAATAATTGTCAGCCTTCAGTTGGGCATACTCTGTTCTTCTTCTTCTCTTCCTTCTCTTCTCAATACCAACACCTGAGTGTATTGGTATACTGAATTCTTCCTGTGTGTAGATATGAGTTCAATTGCACGTCTAGTTCTTCTTCACTTCGCAAAGCACAATGAGAGTGTTAAACACCAGTCGTGTGAGTGCGGTTCAACTTCTCTTTGTGAAACCGAATGGTTCACAGTTCTTTCTTCTTCACAAAGCTGCTTCGAGAGTGCAATGCACCTATCGAAGGCCTGCGGTACCCTCAAATTTTTCGCGCACCCTTCTAGGTGGCTTGCGCATAAAATTCAAGCCTTGCGCGTAAAAATACCTGTTGGCGCGAACAATCCTTTTCGCGCACAACTCTTCTTTTTCGCGCAGAACATCCTATTTCGCGCAACAATTCTTTTTCCGCGCAACACTTCTTCTTTTCGCGCAATGCTCTATACTACAATTTTCCGCGCGCCAGAGCTCGGGATTTGTCTAAGTGTCGAGTCTCACATAATGAGAGGGGTTCACCCCATATTTATAGGCATTTTTGAACCCGCGCGAAAAACACTAATCCGCGCGTAAAACCTCCTCCATGCGCGTAAAAACTCTTTTATGCAACTTCATATTCCGCGCCATGCTTCAAGTTTTCGCGCACCTCATGCCTTTTCCATTTTTCATCCTTCTAAGCATGAAGCACCAATTGCGCGCAAAATTCCGCACCGCGTTCCATATTGCGCGCAAACCCAATATTTCCTGCAACATCAGATTTCGCGCACTGCTCCAATATTTCGCGCATTTTATGCCTTTGCCAATTTTTGATCTTCTGATCTCGAACCATCATTTGCGCGAAAACTTCATTCCTCAATTTCGCGCACCATGCCAATATTTCGCGCATCCCGCAGATTTTTCGCGCAACCCGCTACTAGTTCGCGCATCCCGCAGATATTGCGCGCACCACTTTATTTTTGCGCGAAACGTGCCTAAATTTCCGCGCACTCCATTCCTTTGTCATGTTTCATAGTTCTGACCTTGAATAACTCTTTTGCACGTATAAACCATCTTCAGCGCAACATCCATTTCCAAGCACATTTCTTCATCTCCCGATTTTCAGGCCCTAAAATTTGGCAAACACTGGAAAACGACGCCACCTTAAACTGTGCTTTTCTGCGATCCCCAGATTGTCTATTGCTTTTCCATTTTATCTCTTTACTACTTCCCATATCCATTCTTCTGCTCTTATCACGAATCCCACTATCGTGATATTTATCCTTTGATAGATCAGCTTAAGCATCGTCAGAGTTGCAATGGGAACTGAATCATTCCTATCTTCCAGCAGCATCATTCCTTCCAATCAAAACATTATATGACTGGCATCATCATTTCTCCCCCTTTCCTTCATAAGGCTTGCATCACAAGTTCTCCTAACTCATGATTTGTGTGAAATACATACCAGCAAAGCATCGTCTGATTTAGATACAATGTGAAATGCCTATCTACCACAGAATGTCAAGCCCTTCCTCATTTTCTCTTCTTCATAACCATCATTCTGCAAATCATATGATTCTATTCTTCAAGTAAGCTCTTGCATGGTTCACATGCAATCATAAATCATTGCATTGTCTTCTTCAAATCCTCATTCTTCTTCAACCATCCTTAGATAGATGATAATTCACCATTCTGCTCCAATCATCCTCAAATGGATGATACTTCTCCATTCTTCATTGTTGTAAACAATGTGTCACCATTGACACATGTTCTTTGAACTTAGGATTAGCTCAACAATCGTCTGAATTTATCGTCTAAGAGAATTGCTCAATTATGAAATCCAATGCTATGATTCCATAACAATTCTCCAGGCAACTTCACTTCAACCGATCTCCATTAACTTTGGAGTTCTTCTTCATATCCTTCTTCATTTTGATCAGCATTGACAACTGTTGACAACAAATACAATCTTCATATACAAAGCGGTCCCAACATATGGTGTATGATTGATACCAAACACAATGCCCCCTCGAGTGAGGATATCACGATGCAGTTCTATTTTTCGTCATGCAGCCAGGAAGATAATGTCAAAGTTTAGGGTCATGTGATGGGACCAACCATGCATTTTAATTTCATGTAGGCTAGAATCAACAGTTTAATGTCATGTGAGACTAGGCATCATAGTTTAAGGTCATTTGGAGTATATGTATACAACAGAGATGAGGTTCCAGAGGGAATGCACACGGTGTGATAAAGCATACCCAACATGAATGAGGACGAGGCCCACACCATACCGTGCATGATTCCAAGGAGTAAACCTTGGTCTGAGTGGCCTAGAAATATTAGAGGATAAGGGTCAGGATAAATTAGCTCCCAATTGAGCTGGACCGGAAGATAAGATGTCCGGGTGTTCCTATGTATCCCATTGGAATGAGAATCAAGCCACACATAGTTCTTGAAGATGCCTTTTAATGTCGTGTAGGAAAACATGCGGTTTAATGTCACGTGGGATAGGAAGTATGGGGGGGGGATAACTCATAGAAAGGGGCATACGTGGTGCATCTAATGAAAACCCGAAAAGAATGAGGAAAAAATACCACACCATGCCATGTGGTCCCATAAGAGTTAGATCCCAGAAGGTAGGGAAGAAGAGATAAATTAGTGAAACTCGAGCTGGACCCAAAGACAAGATGTGTAGGAATTCCTACGTATCCTATTAGGATGAGAATCAAGACATACATAGGTCTAAAAGAGATCTTAGTTTATGGTGTTAGAGCTCATACCATAGAGGAGTGAAATAATTTTGATTAAATGCGGCCCCCAATCTAATCCCTAAACACACGTGAGTCAAACATGGTGTTGGAAACATGGGTGTAAGAAGTTTTTTCAATACCTGGGAAGCATGCCAAAGGGACGTCAGTGTGGAGCCCCAAATGATTCTTTTACCGCTACTTTTGTCCTCCTAATGTGTGAATGCGCACTGAGGGATAGTTCCAGGGGTGTCAAAAATCCATTTGGACATGATGGGGTGGAAAATAAAGTGAATCATGTTACCAACATTCAAGGCTTGAAGGGGATGGCATGATGGAGGAGTATAACTATTGAACGTGTTTGAAACACAGCATCCATATCATGTTATCCTAAAATAAGGACAAAAAAATGAGTGTCGACCAATGACCATATTCGCAACGCAAGACTTGTATCGATTTGTTGTCTGAAACCTTCGAGGACGTTATCCCCATAATGGTAGGAGAGCCTTTAGGCCTAGAATCCATGCCATTTGGGGGTCCCTATGGGTGTGAAAGATTATGGAAGCCCAAATTAAGGGGAACAAGAAGCCTGAAAAATGGGAAAAAGTATGTCCATGTAGAATCTGACACTCCAAGCGCCGAACCAGATTACTCTGGGGAACATTGGCGACCCACCATAGAGGGTCGAGGGGATCAACTTGAGAGCATCCAATTGGAAAGGACAAGTATAGAACAAAGAGATAGAGAACCCTCACAAGAAAGAGGTACATGGCGTGGGTTTTACAAAACCCGATGGGAATGAGGACATAATCATGTACCACACCATATATATCTTTCATGGAAGAATGCGGGACAAGGGGCCTAGATAACAGGGAGATCTCTAAAAGATGGGGCTGGGTGAACAAATGAAATTTCTGGGTGGCCCTACATATCCCATGAGGATATGAACCAAGCCATACATAGTTCTAAAAATACCATTCACATTAACAAATTTAGTTAAGGATGTGGGAGAACTAGAAGAATGAGAAGGGATCACATGGTGTGACCCTCATACCCCTAACATGAGTGGAGCTAAAGAAGCCTGCACTACACCATGGTCCTCCAAGAGGTCTACCCCCACAGGGGGATAATCAAAGAAGAGAGTTTGGGGGATAGAATCAATATGAAATGTTAGAGCGTTCCTATGTATCCCATACAAATGGGAATCAAGCCACACATAGTTATAAGGGTGCAGTTTAACATCTTGCAGGATGATATACAGTTTAATGTCATGCGGAACGTTTTACAATTTAATGTCATGCAAGACCAGGTAGTTTAGGGTCTTGGAGAACTAAATGGTTTAGGGTCCTGTAGGACAATGGGGTTCAGGAAATGTATTTCTCGAGGAACATGGAAGTGGTGGGAAGAGTTATGTGAACACCATCAATGGTTACCAGCGAGTATGCACCATTGGGGTAAACCTTATGAACAATAAAAGCCCCTTCCCATTTGGGCTCCAACTTGGTTGGTTTTCTTCCAAGTATCATTGGTGTTCTGAGGGCCAATACCAGATCACCTTGAAGGAAAGAGTGGAGGTGAAACTTCTTGTTGAAGGCTCTAGCTACCTTATTTTGATGCCTTTCTATAATGTGCAGGGTGTGAAGCCTATTCTCTTCATGTGCTTCCAATTCATCCAGACAAATTTCAGCTACCTTATCTGGTGCCTGCTGGTCATAGATCATTTTGCGTAATGAAGGCATCTGAATATCGATGTACAGGACTGCCACAATTCGGTACACCATGGAATATGGGGTCCTCTGGGTGGAATTATGAGTCATTGTCCGATAATCTTAGAGGGCGTTGGGGAACCTGTCTGGCCAACTCTTCTTATTCTGACCAACCATTTTCAGAAAAATGTTAAAGAGGGTTTTGTTGATTGCCTCAATCAGTCCATTTGATTGCACATGATAGAGGGAGGTATGGTTATAGTGGATATTGTACTTAGCATAAAATTTCTTCAGCTCAGCCGCTCGGTTGTTCGTTCCGTTATCAGTGATCATGGCGTAATGGAAACTAAATCGATATAAGATGTTGGAACTCACAAAATCAAAAATGGACTGGGCCTTGACCTCCCTGAGTGGAACTGCCTATTCCCACTTGGAGAAGAAATTTTTAGCCGTCGGGATGAATTTTCACTGGAAAGCTATCACCGGTGGATATGGTACGACGACATCGAGTCCCCAGACAGAAAATGGCCAATATTAACTGGTGGAGTAGAGAGGCTCAGGAAACTGATGCATAAATTTAGCATGAATTTGGCATGCATGAAATATCTTGGCGATCTTGATGCAATCACAGATCATGGAGGGAAAAAATTACCCCAGTCTCTGGATCTGGTGAGATGGCTTCGTCCTAGTCTATTGGGTGTCACCGGAACCAGTATGAAGTTCTAGCATGACCTGAGAAATCTAGACTCCTTGGATGCAACGAAATAGAATACCATCAAAACCGCATTTGTAGAGGATCTGATCATGACTGGGACTGTCGTGGAGGGTAAATTGTAACGCGCAGCGTCGTATTCACTCGCACTCGGCCCAATCATCCAGGAGGTAACCATTTTGGAGATACTCGATAAAGGGGGCCTCTAGCTAGGAGTCACTTCAACCATTGCATCTGGGGGTCCTGACGTGGAGGCTCTGGTGGTAAGATGGCTCACCTGTAGGCCGTCATCGTCACCTGGAGATACATGATCAATGACTCTTCGATGTGCCACATGGATAATCAGGTCTCCCTACTGGAGCTTTGAAAGTGATGCAGCTAGGCTAGCCAAGGAATCAGACCGACTGTTCTGAGATTGAGGGACATGAGTAACTTCTGGCTGATATGGGATCTAGGCCATTAGCTGGAGAGTGAACTCCAACAATGGTACGAGATCTGTCTTTCAGACGACATAGTCACCATTGATCTGCTTGATGACTAGTTCATAATCCCCTTTAACATGAAAATGGGGCACATCAATCTCAAGGGCTAGCTCCAGGTCAGTGATAAGAGCCTAATAATCTACCTCATTTTTATTGGTGCCTTCTGACGATAGGAATGAGTATTATAGAATGGCTTGTGGCGGGTTAATAAAGATGATACCCAAGCCTACCCTATTGAGACCGGGATCATTATGCCTCCTGCCGGTGGGGATTCAGGAAGAACCATCGAAGTTCATCTTCTAGCATGGCATGGCTTGGTCTACATAAATAATCACCTCATCGGGGAAATTGAGATCCAAGGACTGGTCAGCAAGAGCCGGATGGGAAGCAAGGAAATCTACCAATTCTTTCCCCATAATAGCTTTCTGAGGGACAAACCTGATATCAAACTATTGGAGAATCACTCCCTACTGAGAGAGAAGACCTATCAACATGGATTGGTTCAAAATGTACATCTGTGGGTCTACATTAGACACAAGTTGTACCTCATGGTGATTCAAGTAATATCACAATTTTTTTACTGCGAATAATAGCACAAGACATCTCTTTTCGATGGGGGAGTATCTACTCTCTGTGTTGAGGAGTATGTAGTTGAGGTAATAGGGGATGTTTTTAGTTCCCCCATTGTTCTTTTGGGAGATAAGGTAGCCGAAAGGTCGTTCCAGGGCTATCAAATATAGGGCCAACAGTTTTCCAGAGATGGTTGGCATCAAGACCGGAGGCAGAAGCAGATACTGCTTGACTTCCTCGAACGCAGTCTGGAACTCTTCATCCCATTCATAGGCAGTGCCTTTTTTCATGAGCCAAGAAAATGGCTTATACTTGCTAGCCATATTTTTAATGAATCATCGTATGTAGGAAAAGTGGACTTGGAAACCCCGATGTTCCCAAATGTTACTCGGGGGAGACATCTGGATGATAGACTTGATCTTCTCTAGGTCAATCTCGATACCCCGATATCTGACAAAAAAGCCAAGGAACTTCCCAGAGGTGACCCCAAAGAAACATTTAAATGGGTTCATCATCAGTATGTGAGAACAGAGGAAGCCGAACACTTTCTCAAGGTCCTTGAGATGGTCCTAGTGCTGCGATATTTGACCACTATATCGTCCACATATCATTCCACCAATGTCCCAAAGATTGGATTGAATATGCGATTCATGGATCACTGATAGGTGTCACTTTCATTATTTAAGTTGAAGGGCCTGACATGGTAACAAAACATTCTTTGTGGTGACTTGAAAACTATAGAATCCTTATCTTCAGGGGACATCTGGATCTGATTATATCCGGAATACCCGTCCATGAAATAAAGGGCTTAGAACCCAGCCGTAGCGTCGATCAGCAACCCTGTCACTGGAAGGGGAAAATCATCCTTCAGTCATTAACAGTTCAGATCTCAGAAGTCGATATAGACCCTTATCTATCTGTTCTTCTTCCTGACCGACAAAATGTTGGCTATTCATTTGGTGTACTAGACCTCCTTAATGAAATTGGCTCTGATGAGGTTATCAACTTCTGCTACTAACATGGCACTGTGAGAAGGGTGCATCTTTCTGGGAGGATTCTTGAACACACGATGATTCACAACGAGACTGAGGGGGTGTACAGTTATATGAGGATCTAGACCTAGAATATCATCATAACTCCATGTGAACACATCACGGTGTTGTTTCAAGAAGTCTATGTATTGTTGTAGCTCCTTGTAGGACATGGCGGCACTGATCAATGTGGGTCTTGAGTCTACCTCGCTACCGAGTTTTACTTGTACCAACCCGTCGACTGTGGCAGAGATGCCCTCTTCAAAGGTATGAGGGAATCCTCTAAATATTCTTCTTAACTTATGGAGGGGGAATTCTCAGCAGGAGGAGTCGCATATGAGTCGGCAGATCCTGATGGGAAGCTAGTACCCGTCCAAGGGGCAATGGACACTATATTAGAATGCTCTTGTGCTGTCGCGACCATAGTGATGAAGGTTTTCGACCCGATCCCATCTAGCCTTCTGTCCAAAGGGGCCATGCTTGATGATCTTGAAACAGTAATGACACATTATCTTGAGCTTGTTAATTCTATATCGGTGGAACAAGTACGTATGACGTATTTCCAATTCCATGGGGTGGGCATCCCGATATCTTATGATGGTAGGAGGCTCCGGGATCACCTAAGCCTAATTTTAATAGGAGTACGAGGTGATTTTTTCCATCTTAGAGACCTGGGAATGTGTTCCCCCCATGTTCCAAACACGAAAAATCATTGTCCCATGTCCTGGGTTGTAGCCTCCAATTGGTGTATTGAAAAGACATAGGAATCATCTAGACCTATCCACGGGTTAGTTGCAGCCATGGCATGCTCGACCTCATTGGTTTGAATTTTCTTGTACTTTATCTTGTAGTAGTTGTCATCTAGGTAGTGGGCTTCACAAGAGGAAAAAAGAGACTCATCACCTTGGAGGACACCCAATAAACCATTGAGGGAGTACTTGATACACTGGTGATACGATGAGGGAACTGCCGTGTGTAGGTAGATCCATCATCTTCCCATCAATTCATTGTACACGGTGTCTTGAAAGACAACCATAAACTCGGTGCTGCAAACTAGGCCACCAAACTAGGTCTTCAAACAGATCTTGCCGACCTGGGTCTGCTCTAACCTATCATAAACTTGGATTCTTATGTCAACGGGACTCAAGTCATCTTTAGATAACCTAACTTCCATAGTGTATGTGTAGAGATATGGTTAATCCCAGAGTCGGTTTCAACAAGACAGTGGCGAACCTCCACACCATAAAATTGGCCAGTGATGTACAGTGGGAAAATGTTCCCCTGTATGAGGTAGCCTTAATATTTTCCAGAGAATGATATAATGGCCTGACATTCATCATTCTTGACCGCTTTAGCATGAAAGACCTCTGCAGCCTCTACCTCTGTCTCAAACTAGAGGGGGCTTCTTAAAGCCTCAGCGAGGGACTCACACATATATGAGGTCATCCAAAAGGCCTCAAGGATATAAAACCTTGCTAGAATACTGTAAACATGCTTAAAAAAATCGTACTTCTATGCCAGTCATGAACTTATGCTTATAGGAGGTCGTTCTGTGACATGAGGCATGGCAGGACCTACTGGATGGACTGACGGGTGACTGGTGCTGGGCATATCTCGCTGCTCACTAGTTGAATAATTAAGAGTGGATACCGAATGAGGGTCAGACTATTGAGACCAGACTATAGTAGGGAATGTCTAGTCGCGAGATGTTTGAGGTGGCTCTGCCAGATCCAGTAGCACAAACAGTGGTGGCGGAGGGCCTAATGACATCAGATGAGAAGGCTGTGCGTATTGAGCTCTGTGTTGGGCCTACTGTCTAGTCTTAATGGGATGAATGTCTTGGATAGAAGTTCCAAATGATGTTCCTCGACGAACTATATGGTCACGACTCTACCGATGTTGGCGTCGACTGGGGACGTTGGGGAGATCCTCCCGGCACTCCCCTTCGCCGGGAGACATGTAGGGGTTTACCAACTTCATAGTGTTAACTGACGCTTACCGTTGACTATCAATCAAAGATTAATCCACTACTGGGATGGTTCTGGGAGGATTATCAATATTTGTAGGCATGAAGTCGGCGAGATTACGTGATGATGATGACATCGGAGGGGGGATTTTCTTTCCCTTGATTCGTCAGTGTTTCTTCTTTAGGGATGAGGCTGGCTAAGACGACGATGCAGAAGTGGTGTCCATGGCTTCTGAAGGCTCTAGCTGATTTAGGCATGCTTGGATGAAACCATGGGCATGAGCGACTATTTTGTGAGCCATCCAGTTTTCATACTTCTAATATCCGCGTTTGGAAACCTGATGCCACTCGCCCTCACTGCCGTTGCTATTGTTAGGCCTCACTAAGATGCATGATACCTGCTCTTGGGCTGGGAACAACTTGAATATGTTGTTATTTACCTATTCATGAAGCCAGTCATTGAACACATAACACTTCTTGTGGGTGTCCCCTAGGATATAGTGATAAGGGCAGTAGTTGGGGCGATCAGTGAGGTTCCCCTCTTTTGGTCTTTTTCACTTAGGTAAATGCACAATCACCTATTCCAAGGCACTTATGAAATAGTTGGGAACCTGATTTTAATTGAATGAGTAAGTCCAGCTTCTTATATCTGAAAATGGGTCCCTTGGAGCCATATCCTGACGAGGAGTTGGAGGAGCCTGTTGAGGAGGTGGGGCCTGATTATCCTACCTAGGTGGTGCTAACACATTATGTGGGTGCACTTGCCGATTCTGAGGGGGACCCTGCTGGGATATAGGTTGCGCCTATGGCAGTGGGCCTCTACGATGTTGCAGAGGTGGCTCTAGTGGTAATAATTTTAGTTTTCTGGGGGCCTTTATTTGGGCCACCGTGGTAGTCTCAATTTTGACAGCCCTCCTCTCAGGAATTACATGGGGCAAAATATGTGCCTGGCCAGCCTGTTGCAGGGCTTCCTATAGGCATTGGGCCTTATCAGAGAAGTCTTGGAATCCTCCAGGGCCGTTTTGGGTGATCAGAGAGTGAACCAGTTCCTTTTTAACATTTCCCACACACATTTTTAGTAATTCTCCTGAGTCAGTGGTATGTCAATGGAGTATGTGAGTCCTTTCCACTAAGTTAAAAAATGGGAGACACACTCATCGACCCTCTGCTTGCACTTGAAGAGGTCTTTGATAATCGTTTTCTGCGTCGTGGAGATGAACTCGTAGAGGAATTTCCTATGAAAGTCCTCCCAGTTGTTTACTGATATGATGGGAAGCAGGCTGTACCAGCCAAACATAGTCCCCTCTAATGTCATCACAAAACATTGGAGCTCAATGGCCTCCTGCAACTATGGATTACCTAACATGGGTCCACACCTTGACGTGAAGTGGGACAAATGCGGTGGTGGGTCCCCTATCCCATGGAAGGGGGGAAATGTGGGATTCTCGAAACCCAGAGGTGCCGACGTATCATCCATCCATGCTGAATATTGATTTCCATTAGGTGGGATTTCCACCTATTGCATTTCCAACACCTAAAGGCGGGAAATGAGTGCCCCCATTGGATCATCTGGACGGGGGTCCCAATCTTGATGGGGATCCCTAACCACAAGTGCATTGGCAGGTTCTTTACATGGTATGTAGGCCCTGAGGATCTTGGAGTGGCAGGTGGTATGACCCTTGGGGCAGCTGGGGGAACACAAGATGGGTCCCTTGGATTGTCTCGCTATTCCGGAGGGTTTGGCGAGACATACCATGTTTGGTTGCCATAAGTTACGGCTTCAACCCTGTCTGCGGGGGCAGGATGGTCAGAGTCTCCTAGAGGATGCTCGGCAAGGGGAAGTTGTTCCTGCCCCTGTTTTCCTGGCCTAGGATTACCATAGTCTGGTCATTGCTCTGTAGCCTGTTTAACCAGGAGATCATCGACCAACTTCTTCTGTTCGACAAGTTTCTGACGCAACGCAGCTTTTTTCGGTGTCTTCCTCCATCTTCTGCACTGAGCTGGATAGGTTGGAGGGTTTGGAGGCTCTGAGATTCTCTTTACTGTTACCATGTTTTCGGCTAAGGTCCAATGCCTTAGTGGGTGCAGGAATTCCCAAAAGGATCTTTTGTTAACGAGTAACCCTCTCTGAGGGGTCCAGTAGCTGTGGCACACCTTCAAGGGGAAGGTCCCCATCGAGGAGCTCTAGCTCATTTTCCTCTTTCAATAGGGTGTCCATGTTGACCACGACAATACTTGGGGGGCATGTCTTCAATGTCTCCTAGCGAGTCAGGTTTTCGTTGAATAAGACTGAAGAGGAGGGAAGCATATTGTCCCCAACCACAGATCTGCAGGTGGGGTGAAGCCTCCTTGATAATCTTGCAGAATACCTTGAATCTCTGAACACATTACTATTAGAGGGCACAATGGTGAACTGGTGACTCAGGGCGCTAGGCCACATGGAGTGATTCTAAATCAACTAGACGGAATTTCTTGCCAATGTCCTCAAAATGATCTTGGCTCCTAGGATAAACCACTCACTGGCGATGAAGATGAAATTGTGTCACCCTGAGGGTTTGATGGAAACACTCAACTTCTTCTAGGGTGATGGATTTTGGCGCACATATATTAGATGCTACCACGGTGCAAAAAATCTCAGGGAAGTGGTACGCTATGAGGATATTCCATAAGCTCCTTGGCTTGTACTTAAGATTTGGCCCATCATTACCCCACTCATCTACTGGAGGCGGCTGAGTAACTATTAACGAAACTGAAGAAGACTGCTAGGACGGTATGCTGGTTAGTGTAGAGTATGGTGAACAAGCCGAAAAACCGCTATATCTCAGGTTGTCCTCCGAAGAGTGTAGCGACTTAGCCACCAAATCGCAGTGTTATGGGCTGACGACTGCAGTTCCTAGTGTAGGGGCTAGGGCTACTAGCGATGGGTCATGCTGCTGCTCACCTACCATTGGTCCCCAGAATAGCTCTCCTTGATTACTAGTCAATGTAGAGAGTGCTTCTGATGAAGAACGCGGTGATTGCATGACCGTAACATTCGGGGTTACCAAATAATATTTTTTCCTGGATAAACCTATAAAGGGAGGTGGGAATCCAATGGACGTCACATTCTGGGAGTAATAGGATGATGCGTCTTGTTCCTGCCCCAACCCTTAACTCAGAGGAGCGAGGGGAGGGTTCCTACGCTGAGTTGTACTCTGATTCGAAGTCTGAGAAGCGTACTAGTTTGATATTTGTCCGAACGTTCCCATAATCCTTCTTATGGTGGAGACGACCCACCTTCCTTTTCCTAGATGGCTCTTCGGGATAAGGTATATTTTTGAAATGGGAGTTTCCTTTGGCCGTACTGGTGCTGGGGTGGAGAGGGTTTCCACATGAGTAAGCCGAGGTGCGTGGAGAACTGGGATAGATATCAAAGGGGACATGGGGAGGACCTCCATGGGATGTGCTGGAGCGGGAATGACCTCCGCTAGAACCAATAGGAGCATGTGGAGGACCTCCATGCTGGGCACTGCTGATGTGAAGTCGCCCTCACTCCTCTGATTTCTAGGGCGAGATGGACCTTCGCTAGCTTCTATGTGGACCCGGGGAGGGTACCCACATTGGAGAGTGACAGGATATGCAACATCCCCATACCAATGGTCTGTGGCGGGAGGAATGACTCCATATCCAGTGTAGTGGGCACGAGAGAGACTTCTATACTAAGCATCGATGCCGCAGGGAGGACCCTCATTTTGATTGAAGGTGCCACATGGTGGACCTTCATGCCGATCTTGGAAGAGGGGAAGATCCATGTTCTCCATGGTAGTGGTACGAGGAGGACCTCCGTACTGGGAGTCGTTCCCACGAGTTAGTCTGCGGTGGCCACTACCTGTGTCGGTGACTAAGAGAGTCGAACCTGCCTGCCCCTATGGTGGTTGGGGCCTTGAGCGAGGCCGGGAGGATAAATTACTCTTCTCAGTGTATAGAGGGATATTATGATATGTGTCGGTGGTGACTCGGGCCACAGTAGCTGCTGACGTTGACGCCCCTTGACGGGAATCCTCTGCGGCTTGTGCCTGATAGTGGCGTCATGTTAGATAGACTGGAGCTGGTGGTACAGGTACATGCCTTACCTGCTCCCCGGCGAGTAAGATTGGGTGGCGGTGCTGATACGGCCTATTGGGAGCCCTTGCTGGGAGCACCTAGAATGGGATCCTGGATGGGCTGTCCCTGATATCCCCTACCTCATCGGCGTAGGGCAGTGAGTCATCGAGACGTTCTGGGGAGAGGCTCCCAAAATGGTTATATGTTGGAGTGGGGAACAATTTCTCCCTACATGGCCCTCATGGTCAACATTGACGATGAGGTGCAGATGCCTCTAAGTCCAGGTGGGCCATATCCCGAGTCGGGATAATACTTTCCTTATACCGACATAAGAGGTCATTGATCACCCTCTGCTGAACAACCTCGGACGGGGATATAGGGCATGGTCACCCCATGGTCATGGGTGTAGAGGCCGTTGTGGAATAGGTGGAGCTGCGTGGGAATGTCGTGTTGTCACTAACCCTACCCCTGCATCGGTGTGCAGGTGGTGATCGAGTTTCAGGTGGAGATAATAGATTTTTTGAAGAGAATATAGAGTAACACATTAGTACTAAAAGAAAAATGAATCAATGACCAGTGCCCCAGTGCCATCCCATATTGCATGAACGATAAGAGGGTCCACGATGCCAACATCGTAGATTTGGATGTTGAACACTCTACTGCCCCAACTTCTGGTGAGTTTCAAACCAGGCCCATTATTTCTTGGTGAGACTCGGCACCTGATAGCTAGATCTGATGACACAGTAATACACTGATGTCTCAAACGATGCTAATATCTATACTTAAGATAAGACATTAATGTCGGGTTCACTATTTCAATTTCTGAAGCTTTCGTCTGGGAGAGCACGTCCCTCTTGTTGGGGGATGGCAACACTGTTTGTTTCCCCACATTCCCGCTTTCCCAAGGCGGGATACATCTATTACTTGTTTAGGGACATGTTCTCCTTGATCGAAACAAGATGATGGGATGTCGGTTCTTCTTTCCGTGGATTCCTCCTTGAAACTAATAACCTAGTCTAGGTCTAACTTATAGATTTAAGACGTTATTCATGAAACTCTACCTAGTGCCATATCTTCATGGATGTCAGTTAATTACACAGCTTCTATCGGGACATTCCAAAGGGTCCGGTCCGAGCAGTAAACTTTGGTCGGGGAGTAGTCACGTTGGACATCACTAGCATGTCCGGATGCTGAGACACTAGAGAGTCTAGTTTTCTTCCCTTTATTATAGGGCTTCTCAAGGGAACGGAAGCCCGAGGCATCTCACGTCGATGTGGGGAATCATATTACACATGCATGTATCTGAGTTTTTCAGCCTCTTCCCAAGTTTAATACAGGGTATGACGCGAGTTTAACATCTTACAGTGATGAATCAGACTGATCTGAACAATGATTAGAGTGGATTAGAAGGGAGAAACCCCTAGAGGAAACACTGATGCTGGGGCCGACATGTGGTTAGCATACCGATTGTTGTTAAGGGGAATGGGGAATGAGGTGGCATGATCCCACCGGGATGTGGCATCCCAGGTATGAATCAAGATGGATGATGTATGGTTAAGTAAAGTGAGTAGAGAATGATATGGAGTCGACTCAAGGATGACAGGGATATTGGGATTGAGTCTCGAAGAGACCTCATATGTATCCCTTTGGTAGGAAATCAAAGCCCTCATTGTTCATATGACGACAGCTTACCATCGATTGGGGATTTCAATGGCTTACGGCTGGATGGGGTCACAACCGATTACCATTCGATGTGGTCAAAATGTCTTACAACTGGATGGGGTCACAACGACTTACCGTTGGATGGGGCCACAATGGTTTACCGCTGGATGGGGCTGAACCTTAGGGAGGCCTCCTACGTACCTTATCTAGGATAAATTGATCAAACCTATGTAGTTCCTGTGGGATGGGGGTCGGTGAACTGACATGGAGGAGGACCTAGGGTCCAACATTTGTTGGGTTTGAACCTTATGGAGGCTTTCTACGTACCTTTCCTTAGCTAGGATCAAATACCATGTAGTTCAGAAGGAGTCGGTGCTTACGTGAAGAGGGGTCAGAGCAACTAGGTGTTGGTCTTGAACCTCACGGAGGATTCCTACGTACCCAGCCTTGGAAAGGATCAAAGACCACATATTTTAGAATAGTTTATCAAACCTACATGAAGATGATCACAACCAATGGGTGGTGGGATTGAACCATAGGGAGGCATCCTATGTACCTTTCCTTAGCAAGGATCAAAGTCCTTATAGTCCAAGATGGGTTTGGTGAACCGACGTGAAGATGGTCGGGACAAATGAGTGGTGGGATTGAACCTCAGGGAGTCATCCTACGTACCTTTCCTGGGCAAGGATCAATGTCTTTGTAGTTCAGAATGTGTTTGGGAAACCGACGTGAAGATATGCAGGACCAATGGTTGTTGGGCTTGAACCTCATAAAGGCATCCTACATACCTTGACTTAGGAAAGATCAAAGTCCTCGTAGTTCAGGTTGGGTGTGGGGCATACTCCTTAGGCTTCCTGTAAGGATTTCATGGTTGATGCTTGCTCTTAGCCCATGTGAGTCAATCTCGGTTTGAGAAATAAGAGGTAACAAAGACCTGATGATCAAATCATGAAAGGTGTGTCCACGAAAACTAGAGTGGGGATTTCTCATGGTTAGAATCCCAAAGAAGAAACATGGGCTTACACGTGGTTAGCAGTCCAGGGAGATTGGGACTAACTCCAGGATGGAGGCCCGGTGGAGACAAAGCCCAGTGCGAGAGGGATTGGGCACCGATGAAAGGAGGAGCAGGGATACTGCCTTCTACTAGAAAGGATGGGGGGATTATACCAGTGTGTTTTCCCTTTCCCAGTGGAAAAAAATGTTACAATAAAAAGGATTTCATTCCGTGTGAGGAATGAACTCACTTCCATGGAGACCAGTGGGTGTAGAAAATGTCCGAGATGGGGCACCCCATGTTTAAGGCAAAGGGTGAGGTCACAGTTTAACATCATGTGCTGATAACGATGGTGCTTGGCAGTTTAATGTCCTGCAGCACAGACGAGGTGGGTGTGCTCCACACCACTAGGACATACATAACCGCTACCTTCTACACCTTGGTGAGGAGAAGGGACAAGAAACATTGTGGCTAGGGGATGTCATGGGGGGATCCCATTGGGGGCCCACATTTGTGTGGCTAGGTAAAAAACAATAGACTTTAGTGTGCCTATGCGAAGAAGCATAAGGTGAAGAGACGCAATGTGAAACACCACCCAAGTGACTTTAAAGCTACTTCGTATGAGGCTAGAAGGTTGTACGTAAAAAAGGTGTGTGCCATAGATTTTTTGGGCATGGGAGGGCCCGAAAATGATGTTCAAAAGAGGGACATAAAATACATGGGCATAAGGAGGGAGTATTGCATGCAAAATGGAAATGTTGCATGGAAAATACCGGGCCATCGCACAATTGAGTCACTTGCATGGAAAATACCAGGTCAGCGCACAATTGGAGAGGTTTGGCGTGCAAAGGGGGTTGCTGTTTTGCATGGAATTGGAATAGATTGCATGCAAGGAATAAGTGCAACACACAGTTGGAAGGGATTGCACAAAATTGGAAGGGATTGTGCACAATTAGAAGGGATTACACGTAGGGGATGAGACTCAAAATAATTTGGGCATGGTTGAAGCCCGAGTGGTCTCCCGCACGGGTGGACCCTTGGACAGCCTATCGAGAATAATATCATACCATAAGGCCATCTTTTGTGCATAGGATAGATGGATCTCCCACAAAGGAGGCGGTTTGGATTCTTCATCCATCTGAAAGTTTAAGGGGAGGCTTTCTATTTGTAGGCACTCGGGGTCATCAGATCTTCTTTGAAACCGGTCAGCACGAAAGATTGCACACCAATGTCAACAACATGAATGTTCAACCACGTGAGGGAATCTGTGCGTAAATTTTCACACTCGCGGTTGATGGAACGGAAGTTTCCATGCCTTCATGGAAATTTTCCTTAGATCCCGTGGTTTTCTGCACGAGAGAGATTTTTTCGCGTGCCCCTGATATTTTTTCACACAGCCCTTCTGGGCCCCTGGGTCAAAATATTTATTCTCTTTGTTGCACCAGAATGTCCTTCATCCCTTGAGAGTTTTTCGGTATCTACAGTGACCTTTTATATCCAAAATGGGATGTTGTTTTGGGAACATTGTTTTTGTTATACCAATTGAATCTCCGTTTTTTACTAGTAGACAAAAAAATCACAACTTTAAAGAAAGAGGATAATTATTATATGGCCTCTTGAATATATCTATATCAAGTTTGGAGGCCATTTAACATCATTATTGGGAGATATTGTGAATATACCAAACAATTTTTTTAATTCATTCAGCTTTGGTTCCCTGGATAGATATGTTTAGATGGGCCATTAGATAGCCAAATTTGGCTTAGGTTTCATGGGATGAGTTGTATCCCACAAAAATTTGGACTAGAGAAAAAAATACCATCCCATTTGGATCCATATATTTATCAAAATTTGAAAAATATTATATAGATTTTCTTGGACATCCTTCCAGTTTGGCCCATTTTTCTTCTGGATCATCTTCGACCCTCCAAATCACCTCTTCCTACAATGAAATCACTAAAAAACGTATGATTGATATTTTTGAAAGTGAAAAAAATTTAATAATTGAATCAAATTTTATTTGAATTTTTATATTATATTTGTAATTTGAAATTGAAAACATGTTTAAAACAGTAATGTAAGGGTGAAATAAAGGAGTGAATTGGGGTTCGATCACACCCCCACACCTAAACATTTGCACTCCTAGGAAAAATTTCATATCATGAAATATAGAAACATTTTCACAAGATATGAATTTAAATATTACTCAACACATAGTGGAAATATAAGAAATTTAGTAATCCCATCAAAAGTAGATCTCAATAATTTAAAGTCACTATATCAAAAATTATATAAAAAAAATCTTGTGAGATTAATAAAACAAATCATAGAAAACAAGTTATAAGTAAATCATGTCATTAATTCCCCATATTCGTGTGTGAAAACCATTTCAATATCATACATTCACCCTTTATTTACTACATTCATGTCATGTAAAACAATTCTTCATACCTTGTTTAATTCACCGAACCTGTTTTATATTCCTTTGCAATAAAATTACATGACCCACCCATTTAAGCATTATTTAATGTGAAACCTCAAGATCCTGACCTAGATATCCCCATGTGGTGTATATTTCATCACTCCCCTCTTTATTGAGATAATATATATATATATATTTCAATATATATTTTTTATTTTTTGAGGGTGTACAATTTTTGAATATCAGGCACACACACATAGGTCAATTAGGTAAAGTAGTGAAACTAATCAAAATATAAATTAATTTATGGTTCAACTATTTATATAAGATGAATTTTTTACCTAAATCGGCTATATCTTCAACTGAGTATGAAAAATTTTACAAGTCAAGTTTGTCACAAAAGTTGTGTGGAGAAATCAATGACATAATTTACCCTAAAAAAATATCACAAAGAATTGTTTCAAAATCTAAAAGGTTTTATAATGAAACAACCAATCATGTCATCAAAAAATTAAATTTTTATGAAAATAAACCCTTTATGATGAAGTATTACTTGTTATTATAATTATACCAATGAATTTTAAGGCATGATTATTCCATATGTTCAACATGTAAATGAGCATGTTATGATTTTCTTTTCTATTTTGGTTATTTTTTTCAAACATTAACAAAAAATAGACATGAAACATAAAAATGAAAATCATAAAAATATAAAAAATGTTTTCCACTCCCCCACACTTAAAAAAATGAATTTTCCTCAATTTGAACCTGTGAGATGATATGCGAACATGAAATAGAATTTAAAAAGGAAAACTAATATAAAAGTGAAAGGGTTAGGATCGGCCTGATATTCTCAAGTGACAATGGGGTCATGCAGTGTGATGAAATCAATTTAATAAGTAGGACGACCCTCAATGTATTGATTTAAATTATTTCCATTGACTTTAAAGATCCTTTCAGTGTACTCTTGTGTTATCTCCACTACACCATAAGGAATAATATTAGACACAATATATGGGTCATACCATCTAGAATGAAATATACTAGACATGAAATTCATTTGTAAACTATAGAGTAAGACCTTATAGAGTCTTGAGTTCTCATATGATGACAATATAATATACTAAAGCTCTTGAATTTTAATCTTCATTTGAATTCCATCTTTGGCCAAATACATGATGCATTTATTCATAACCCAATAAGCCTGACTATTGATTCCATGAGGAGATGTTAGGATTTCCCAAAAATAATACAAAATAGAGACATACTTATGGGAGATTTTTATGCCATCCTATAAGCCCACAATGAATTATCCAAGCACTACCTCCAATCCTACCTATTTATATTGAACAATTTTCTCCAAAATTTGTTTCAACTAAATATTTGAAACTTCAACCTAGATATTTGTTTGAGAGTGGTATGGTGTTGATGTTTTGTGTGTCACAACTTAATTCTAAAAGAGGGAATCCAAATTATGATTGCAAAAGTTTTCCCTCTAATAACTGATGATAACCTTCGGAACTCCAAACCAGCAAAAAATATGTTCATTGACAAAATCGACTACAACAAGAGAATCATCAGTCATGGTGGACTTGGTCTACACACATTTTCTCACATAATCAACAATGAAAAAAATGTAAAAGCAACCAAATGAACTTAAAAAAGGACCCATAAAATCAATGCACCAAACAATAGAAATCTCAAAAATTAATATGGGCTATTGGGGCATCTATTATCTCCTAGAAATGATTCTAGTGTATCAGTAATGAGTTTATAACTTTAAAAAACATAGATATCATAGAATAATATAATCAAATATAACCTTGAGTCTAATAATTTCCTATCTATTCGTTGGGATCTAAAATTCCCTTCACATGAATGTGTATAGAATAAATTTAGAACATGCTAAAACTCATGGTTAGGGACACACTTAATAATAACTTAATCACTACACATGAGATAGATTTAGGGATCATCCCCCACATAAAACCTAGAATCACTATTTAATTTTTGGACTTGAGTTCTATATAAATTTACATGATTTTCAGTGTAAAAAAGGCAGGTAACTAAATTATCATACCAAGGTTGTGTACCTGAGAGTGCATAAAGATGATCATCGGTAAATGTATCCTACAGTTGTACCTAGTTCAAGTTTTCAGCCTCTAGTGTGTGAGTAATCATACTCATGTGGTCCACCACCAAGTTCTCCGAACCTTTCATTTCATTTATCTCAATATCAAATTATTGAAGAAGGAAAATCACTTAGATAAATATGGGATTTTCATATGGTCTTTTAAAGATGTGCCTCAGAACTATATGGTCAGAAAAAACAACTATTTTAGAGCCCAATAAATATGAAAAGAATTATGTAAAGAAAAAATGATGGTAATAAACTCATTTTTTGTGGTTCTGTTTTTTAATTGGGCTGAGTCCAATGAACATGAGGCCTAGGAAGTCACATGTGAACATATCTCCACCCTCTCTAATAATACAACTCCAACTGTGATGTTTGAAGCATATTATATAATTTAAAATGGAATGTCCCTCTTTGGGGGATGTATGATCGGTGGAGTGGTCAGACTCCTTTATAGATCATCAAATGATACCCTACCTGGATCATAAAAAATGAAGCTAATATATTTTTGAACCAATTGAGATAAGGGTAGAGAGATATTACTAAAATCTTTATTGAAGTTTTAGTAAAATCATACATTACATTGGAATGATCTAACATCACACACATAAGAAGGATATGGAAAAGATGAAATAATATCTACCTTATAATTATCAAACTCTATTCTGTATTTTTACACTACAAGCCCTATGACAGTTCCATGATCAAACATGAAAAAACATTTTAAATGTTTAAAACCAGATTCTTCTTAATAAAATGATTCAACACTTTTCTCAAGATAATGAAACATTCATCAAATTAAGATACAGAGAATAAAAAAATCCATAAATACCTCCATGTAGGTCTCAATGAAATCAAAAAAATACTCACCATGCATCTCTATAAAGTACCTGAGGAATTGATATATCCAAATGGAATAGTTAGATAGGAAAATATACTGAATGTTGTATTCTATTGATCCTTCAAAGCTATAGAAACTTGAAAATATCTAGAAAATCTATCCAATAAACAATAATGTTTCTTCCCATCTAGTCACTCAAGCATTTGATTAATAAATGGTAGGGGAAAATAGTCCTTACTAGTGGATTGATTTAGTTTTGTATAATTCATACACACATGTCAAATCTTTTTCACCCTAATGGAACTAATTCCTATCTCTCATTTATAAAAATAGAAACAACACTTTTCATAGGCATAACCTGAATAGGATTAGCACAATAGGAATCTTAAATGGGATAAATTATACCCATCTCAAGAAACTTTTCAACAACCTTTTTAACAACTTCCACAAGTGTGTAATTGAGTTTCCTTAGTGGCTGCCTAACCGGGATGGACCCATCCTTTAAAATAATCCTATGCATGCAAATAGAGGTTCCAATACAAGATATGTCATCCAAGGTCCACCCTATTTCCCTAATGTTCTCCCTCAAAAGAATCAAATTTTTTCTTGATTTTCAATAGGGAGATTAATAATAACAATAGGTAATCTATCACCACTCAAAAAGTATGAGTATTTCAGGTTTTGGGGCAATGTCCTAAGTTTTAATTAAAGGGGGTGATGTATGGATGAAGAAATTGAAGAAACTGAAATATGTGCACAATGAAAATTAGTATCATAATAGAAATCATCAAAATCAAAGAATAATGCATCAAATCCATCAGCAACATCAATATCTATTTCATAATTAGAGAGAAAATTATCAAAATCAGAATATGAATCAACATAAAAATAAAATACAAGATAGGGTTTTCATTATTAATAGTAGTGTAAGTGATCTTATACATAAAACTAGAACCAATTATAATAATCTCACTAAGAATAGGATAATCAATATGAAGGGGGGTTTTTACATGGTGGTTCAAAATATGAGATAAAAAAGTAGAATGATCTTCTAAGGGATACTGTAGGGATTCCATAACATTAAATATCACAACACCATCTATAAAATCCATTGAATGTGTACCCTCATGAAAATTTATAATAGTTTTTTCAGTTTTGTGGAAGGTCCTACCTAATATATTAGTAGCACGAGAATTTACCTAATAATTCCCCATGTTTAGAACATAGAAATATGTGAGAAAGATCTTGTCATGTACCTAAATATGTACACCCTTAAGGACTCCCACTGGTTATTTTGTATCACTATTCGCCAACTAAACCACTACTCTTGTCGACATCAACTCACTATACTATAATGAAGAGAATAAAAAGTGAGGCATCATATTTATGGAATCTCCCAAATCACATTAATCATTAGAAAAGTATAAATCCCCGATGGTGAATTAGATATTGAATGTCTTGAGATCCTTGAACATTTTTGGAATTTTTAGAGTTGGTATAATGAATGTAGACACATTCCTTCCAAGATTGATCCTCTTATTTCCCTTCATCCCTCTTCAATTGGTACAAAGTTATTTTAATAATTTGGCATAACTTGATATTTTCTTAATTTCTTAAAGTAGAGGGATGTTGATCTCTACATGATTTAATGTATCTAAAGCCTTGTTTTTCATATCTTATTCAAAAATCTTTTTAATTTTCACAACTCTATTTAGAAATTAAAGGGGTTTAGGAGTAAGATACTTAATCTTCTTCTTACCTTTTCCTTTCTCTTGGGGCTGCTCATCAGCTTGTCTTGAATGGTTATTCTTCATATTTTAGGTGATTCCCAATAGAATGATAGGTGAAGATGTATTAGTAGTTTTATTCCCTCTTTTAAATGTTATGAAATTGACATTACCTTTTGGATTTGGAATATTTTAGGATGGAATATTTTTTGGAGTTCCTACATACTAGTTCATGGAGGGAATTTGCAATCTGGCTCATTTGTGTTTTCAATTACCCCAACTATAATCCTTGAATCCTTAGCTCATTATGTTGGTTAATAACAACATGTTTCAAAAGTCCATTAGTGTTATAATATACCTTTGGTTATGTCTTTTTGGTATTGTTGATTCTTGAGCTTCTAATCTCTTTTGGGGTGGTTTGAAACCCTATTGGTAAGATGGAGACTACTATAATTTTTTTAAAAGGGGGCCTTTGTTGTTGTCCAGAGCCATACCTCAAGTCTGATTTATCTTTCCACCCTTGGTTTTCTATTGGTGGAAAGAAAAATAATTATACTAGGTATGTTATTGTTTTTGGTGATGATATGTGTAAGAACCCTGTTTTTGGCTACAAAGGACTTTGGAATGTTCTTGATATTATTCCAGAGTAGTGACCTCAGACGGCGTGCGATTCCAAGCACCGGTGTGGCCAGAATTAAATTTTCAGTGTGTTCACACTAGAAATGCCAAATAAATGCGATAACTCCTAAACGGTGCTTCAGATCAAAGTTCCGAGTGTACGTATGGATTCAGAATGGGGTGTTTACCCTAGGAACGACATAAGGTATGTTGGCGCGGGACGTTTGGACCCCTCACTCTCTTTCGGTACGAGAAACAGATAAATTAAATAATTAATTTATTCATTTAAGGGTGAAGCACAAGTATCTCTTAAATAGTGGCTTGGATTGGAAAACCGAGGGCACCGTTGAGTTTAGAGCGTGCCATTTAACCTAAGAGGGGTGTAAGTTTCGTGGGCGCGAGCCATTTGTGAAAAATGGCCCAAGGGGCGTTTTCGTAATTTGGTGGATTTGGGCGTTCAGTCTTATAACTTTTTAAAGGAAGATCAAAATAAACTTCTGAGACCACCGTTGTGCTCGGGAGGTGGTGTTTACCCTAGGGGAAGCTTAATCCAACCTGCGCTGGAGGTTTTGGACGTGAGTGTTTTAGGGGTCGGGACTTTTAATTAAAGAGTTTATTTATTTAAACTCTCCCATCCTCCACTTCCTCCCCATTGAACCCCCTGGAGAAAACCTATCCCCTCTCCTCCTCCGGTGAGACAGCTCCGGCGAGGTGCGACTATGACAGATCGCGGCGAAGCTTCGGGTGAAGGCCATCGAGGTAGGATTTGTTGCGGTTTCAATTTGTTTTATTCCCGCACCTACTTTGAGTTCAATTATATGCATAAATTTGTTGTTTGATCCTTTAACAAAGCCCGTAATATTTTATTAGACTTTATTCTATTTTTGACGCATCTTTCGGATTTCAATTCCGAGTCCCGAGCTGCCCGCAGCGGTCTAATGAAGGTTGTGGGAAATTCAGAAGTTTCTGGGGGTTTTCCGGCGGTCCGGTGAGCCCTGGCGCGGCGGCGGCTCGGTTCCAGGGTGTTGGCGTCCCGGTGGACCCGGGTGAAGGCGAAGGGGGCTCCTTGGGAGTTGGTGGGCTCCTCGGCAGGTGGTGGCTCTCACTGCAGCGGCCGTGCTTTAGGCGGCAGGCGGTGAATGCCCGCGGTGGACCGGGGTCGCGGCATGCGACCCCTCGAGGGAGCACGACCCACGTTGCGTGGGTCGTCGTGCGGCGACAGGCCTCGGCCAATCGCCCAAGTGGTGGACTGGGTCCATTGCCGGCCCACGCAGCCAAGCTGCGGGCCAGGCATGGCGAGCTGGGCCGTCCAGTGCGGGCAGGCCCAGACCGGGCGGACCGGCCGGCCCAGGCCGGTCCAGCCCAAGGGGCCTTGGCCCTCAGGTTTCGGACGCCCCTATTTTCCGCTATGGGTGTCCGTTTTCCATTCCATATGTAGGGAAGAATTACTTGGATTTAAGGAAGTGTTTTGAGATGGTTTTGGGAATTTTTAATTCCTAAAACGAGGGGCCTCGGAGGTGCGACACATCTTTAAGTGAATCGACATTTTTCCGGGGGATCTTGTTTTGGACGGTGCGGATGCATCCGACGTCCGTTTTGAGCGCCGTCAGTGGTGTAGGGACCCTGGCATCAAGGAGGAGATTTCCAGGGTGGTTTCAGGCATTGAGGCTGATGTTGGGGCGCTGGCCCCACAACCCGTCTTTTGAGCTGCGTGCAACGCTTTGTAACTTTTTCATCGGACGTCCGTTCGGGGCGTAAGAGCAGTCAATTTTGGGTGTTTCTCTGAGGGCATTGCATTGACGCAGAATGCCCAGTTTAATTCTACATTATGGTGCAGCCCCGTGAGGGCCATTTCGGGAGTTGACGGTGATTTCCAGCTTTATCACCGGGTGTCCGTTTTAGACAAGTGATTAGTCAAACTTGTGTAATTTTTTGAGAGGATTACAATGGTGTGATCCGTTTGGTTATGCGGAGCCTCTTCCATGATCTTATTAAATGTGGAAATGTGAAAGGCACTCTGATGGTGTTTCTTCTCGCCGTGTTTGCAGAGAACCCTTGGCGTGTGATCGCGTGTACTCCCGTGTGAGTGATGAGGTGTGGTTGGCTGTGCCTCAGCCGATGAGGTGGAAAGTTGGAGTTGTTACGTTACGCCTTCGCGTTGACGCTGGGTTCCATGTAAACATTATCCTTTGGGCTAGAACTTGGTATACACTGGGAGTATATGGAAACGCTTGGAGGGACATGTGGGTACCTGAGAATGTTTGTGCGCTTTGTTGGGGTTGGCTTGGGGCCGCACGTCGTGTGGCCCCATGTGCGTGCCGTGTTCTGGTTTACGTACTTTTGACCTCTCACGACCTAGAGGGTCCCTTTGTTCTCATTTTTTGACCAGCAGGGATGAGTTTTCCCCTGGTCCTCTTCTCGATGGTTTTGACCAGTAGGGTTGAGTTTTCCCCTGGTCCTGTTCTCATTTGGCCAATAGAGATGGTTTGGTTCCTTTGTTTCTCCAGCTGAAAGGAGTTTCAGTACCAATCCCTTTCACCAGACTGCATCACCGTTTGCGACTACGTGTGCTCGTAGTGCGTGGGTGTTTTCCCACTTTCTGGGATGACTTGTCTCAGTGCGCTTCGACAATGGCTTAGCGGATTGGAGCGTGATCTCCTTGAGGGGCCTGGGGAGTTTCTCCGATTATTTCGTGATCCTGGTGGAGTTCTTGTGGATCCAGTGTGACCAAAATTTATGGGGGCACCAATCCTCTACCCAGGAGGTTGTTTCCAGCAGGACTGAGGTTGTTTCCAGCAGGGCTGAGGTTGTTTCCAGTAGGGCTGAGGTTGTTTCCAGCAGGGCTGAGGTTGTTTCCAGTAGGGCTGAGGTTGTTTCGAGAAGGGATCTCCAGTAGTACCATCCAGCAGGGATGGCCAGAACAGCGGTGTTCACCGAGCAGTACCATCCAGCAGGGATGACCAGAACAGTTTCGGGCTTACCTCCAGCGGGGCTGGGCAGTGGTCCCCGATGCCGGGCTTACCTCCCGCGGGGCTGGGTAGTGGTCCCCGATGCCAGGCTTACCTCCAGTGGGGCTGGGCAGTTGTCCCCAATGCTAGGCTTACCTCCAGCGGGTCAGGGCAGTGGTCCCCAATGTCGGGCTTACCTCCAGCTGGGCTGGGCAGTGGTCCCCGATGCTAGGTTACCTTCAGCTGGGCTGGGCAGTGGTCCTGTCACCGATTTTAGCTGGGTCTCCCTCCAGTGGATTACCCTGTTACGGGACTAGGCAGTGTGGCACCCGTCGACTCTTACCAGGTCTCCCTATAGTAGTAACCTGTTGACTTCCAGGGACCCTCCAGCAGGGCTGGGCAGGGGGTCGCCTGTCGACTTTGAGCAGACCTCTCGACTGCGGGGCAGTGACGAGTTTTGTTTTGACGTTCCCTCAGAACTTTCAAGTACTAGGAGCTTTCCCCCACTGAGATGCGTCCTTGAGACGTGAAACAAAACCGTGCGGGAAAGTCAGTGTCGCCCAAAGCGGATAGTGTCGAGGTGCGGTGATTTGAGCCCTTTTACTTGTAGTTCGGGGCAGACGTGCGGGATGCTGGGCATCGATGGTGTTTCTTCTGGGACTGTTGGAGAATCACTTTTCTTGGGATGAGCTACGGGATGGAGATCCCCTTACGATTTTGTTCGGGCTTCTTGATTGAGCATAAGGATATATATATACCTTGTTCCAGTACCCACTTCTTGGGTTTGGTTACTCTCAATTCCAGGAGAGGTGAAGATGCGGGGGGTATGCCACGTGCTTTCCATGTCTAGCTTCTCGTGGTTGGAAGAGTCTACTCTCCTGCTATAGGTAGCGAAGACTCGATGGGAAGTTCATCTTCTCACTGTTTCCTGCTCCTTGTGTCTGGACGAGTCTACCTTCTTTCCTCTTGTTGGGTTGAGATGGACTCCTTACTGCACTTTCAGTTGTACTCCTCCACTTTTCCTATGCTCTCTAGTGCTCACCCTTCGGTACCTCCTTTGTTGCTCCCTCAAGCCTTCGGGGTATCCTACTAAGTATTTTCATACTCACCCCTGCTTGGGCTTTGCCTGCACTTGGTGTGCCCTTGCAGACAACAAACAGGTTGTTCGTGACATCAGAGTAGCTTAGGAGCTTGGGATCTTGGACCACATGCGGTGGCCGGAGTCGGGTTCTAGGTGGGGGACCCTTCTAGCTGTTTACTTTTTGTTCACCTGTTACTAGGTTGTGGCACTTTTCTACTTGGGTGTGTGTTTTTCCCTTTTCCGTTTCAGTTTACTTTCAGTAATTTCTTTATAGTTTTAGAGGTGGATGCACATTGTGGTTTATTTATAACAGTTGCCCTTTTTCTTTACTTGTCTTTTATTTTACTTTTCACTTTTTCATTGAGTGTGTTGCGTGTGTGTGTGTAAAAGTACTTAGGAAAAGGCCTCCCTGAGTTGTTGTGCCTTCGGTGCTAGTCGCCAGCCCCTGGCCTATGGAGGCGGTCTTGGGGTAGTTGCGGCTCGAGCCCGGGTAGGGTCGGGTCATGAAAAAGTGGTATCAGAGGTGGTTAGTTCCTTGGGACACTGTTTGGACGTCCCTAAAATAAAAGTAATTGGTTTGGATATAGGGAAATAGTGTTAATTTTTCTCGAGAGCGGATCTCAGGCCAGGGAGTCCAGTGATGGTGCAGCGGCCGACGTATCCATTCACCAGGACCTTAATAACCCGCTTGTCGACTCGGCATGATGAGACACTTGTTGTAGGGAAAATTGGTTTGTGCATCACATAGGATTGATTCCTTGACTGTCCTTCTTGAGTCAGCTCCCCATTGTTTTTGTTATTGGTACATACATATATGCTCATCTGACCATGACACTCCTTGATAATTTTTAGGATGTCTCCACGAAGATAGCCAGCCAGGATACCAGCTTTGGTTCGTGACGTTGACCCTGTGAGCTACGAGGCCACAGTCCAGGACCCATCATGCGAGCCCCTTTCTCCGAGTGGGCCGGTAGCATCACCCCCACTTGTTGAACAACAGGAAGTTTCAGCAGAGAAGGCTGAGCTTGAGCGCAGGTTGAGCATGCTCTATGAGTTCCAGCGGTAGAGACCGCTGAGGTTCAGTGGTGAGCCAGACCCTCAGGTAGCAGAGGTTTGGATAGAGGCAGTGGATCGCCTTTTCAGGATTGTGCAGATGCCGATAGATCAGAGAGTGGCTTTGACAACTAACCTTTTTCAGGGAGCATCTTGGCATTGGTGGAGTCTGGTGACTCAGTTTCTTTGAGAAGTCTTCGCTTTCGTGGGGCGACTTTCAGTTGTTGTTCTGTGAGGAGTTTTGCCTCTCATGCTTGCACTCCGTTTGGATTTAGGAGCTTCTGCAGTTTCAGCAGGGAGGGATGATGGTGGCTGAGTACACGACTAGTTTCGCAGACCGTGCACTCTTTTACCCAGACTTGGTCCATGAAGATAACATCCGAGCACAGAAGTTTGAGCAGGGTCTCTGCCGAGAGATTCGTGCTGTCATAGTACCCTTGGGCATTTCCACATATGTCGGGGTGCTAGAGCAGTCACTGGTGACAGAGGGATTCCTGTCAAGTTCTGGAGTTGGTGGTGATAACATGCATGTTGGAGCCGATACGTCTGCCGTAACTAGTGGGCGTCAGCAAGCAGAACCTCGATGTAGGAGGATTTATGACAACCGTACTTAGGGGAATGGTCGTACACCATAGTGGCGCCAGAGGGCACCCGTGCATCCTATAGAGAGTCAGTGTTATACTTGCGATGGGCGAGGTCACCTGGCATGAGACTGCCCGACCAGGCATGCAGAGAGCTTCGGGCAGGCATTAGGTGCGCCACCACGACAGAGGCAGCGCCGTGATCAGAGCAGTACCTAGAGAGGTGGTGCTATTAGAGGAGTGGGAGGAGCTGGTAGTGGGGGACATCTTTACGAGTTCTTCCCATCACCACTAGGTGGTCCACGTCAGGCTCTGGGAGCTGACAGTTGGGACCACGGACAACCACAGGCTTTTGATGTCTACGATCCTGCAAAGCACGAGGTGATAAGGGGTACACTCAACAGCTCTTCTACTTATTGTAGTAGAATTGATAGACTCTGTGTGTGGAATGCTTTCCTCCCTGCTCCTTGCTTTTGGTGTTACCAGGGTGGCGTGAGGCGTCGGTGTAACCCTGTATTGGTATGATAAAAGGCGTGGGACCTTTTTCCTTTAGTCGATGGTGTTGACTCCTTCTCTTCCGAGCCTGTAAGAGGGCCTTGGATGTGAGACATTGAATGTCGAATCTTGAATGACCAGATATCCTTGGGTGTTTCATCATATGGATATTCTGAAGGAGGGAATCACCGGGCCTTGTTCCAGGTGTGGGCGGTTATTCCAGTCACAGCGTGCGACGTAAGGGTTCAGTTGGGGAGGTGAGCTACCCACGAGAGACTTCGGGACGTTTGAAACCATGCAAAGGGATGGTGAGGTTCGCTACCGCCATTCCCTAACCCCAAAGTCTAGAGTGGGTGCACGAAATCGGCAAGGGCCGACCTCGCATGAACAGATCAATCGTTTGGTTAGTGTGCGGTGGTGTAGAGCTGTGCGAGAGTTCTTCTGGGTACGAGGGAGCCAGGTGTGGGCTTAGTACCCTGAGTTGTTCCCTGGTTTTGCTTTTCGGGGGAAAAAAGATTGAAGTGGGGAATGATGTAAGAACCCTGTTTTTGGCTACAAAGGACTTTGGAATATTCTTGATATTATTCCAGAGCAGCAACCTGAAACGACATGCGATTTCGAGCCCCGGTGTGGCCGGAATTAAATTTTCAGTGCGTTCACACTGGAAACGCCAAATAATTGTGATAACTCCTAAACTATGCTTTAGATCCAAGATCCGAGTGTATGGATGGGTCCAGAATGGGGTGTTTACCCTAGTAATGACATAAGGTATGTCGGAACGGGATGTTTGGACCCCTCGCTTGCTTCTAGTACGAGAAATGGATAAATTAAATAATTAATTTATTCGTTTAAGGGTGAAGCTCATGTATCTCTTAAATGGTGGCTCAGATTGGAAAACCTAGGGCATTGTTGAGTTTAGAGCGTTCCGCTTACCCAAGGAGGGGTGTAAGTTTCGCGGACGCGGGCCGTTTGTGAAAAATGGCCCCAGGGGCGTTTTCATAATTTGGAGGCTTCGGGAATTCAGTATTATAACTTTTGAATGGAAGATCGAAATCAAATTCTGAGACCACTGTTGTGCTCGGGAGGTGGTGTTTACCATGAGGGAAGTTTAATCCTGACCGCGCTAGAGGTTTTGGACGTGAGTGTTTTAGGGGTTGAGACTTTTAATTAAAGAGTTTATTTATTTAAACTCTCCCCTCCGCCCCTTCATCCCCATTGAACCCACCCTGGTGAAACCCTCTTCCCTCTGCTCCTCCGGCGAGGCACCTCCAGCGAGAAAACTCCGGTGAGGCGTGGCTTCGACGGATCACGGCGAAGCTTCGGGCGAAGCCCATCGAGGTAGAATTTGTTTCGGTTTCAATTTTTTTATTCCCGCACCTACTTTGAGTTTGAATATATGAATAAATTTTTTGTTTGATCCTAGAAAAAATCCCATAATCTTGTAGTAGACTTTATGCTCTTTCCGACGCATCTTCGTATTTCAATTCCGAGTCCCGAGCTGCCCGCATCGGTCTGGCAAAGGTTGCGGGAAATTCAGAAGTTTCTGGGGGTTTTCCGTTGGTCCGGCGAGCCCTGGCGTGGCGGCTGCTCGGTTCCAGGGTTCTGTCGGCACAGCGGACCCGGGTGCAGGCGGCGGGGGCTCCTTGGCAGGGGGCGGACGCCCGCGGTGGACTGGGGTCGCAGCATGCGACCCCGCGAGGGAGCTCGACCCGCGTCGCGCGGGTCGTCGCGCAGCGACCTGCCTCGGCCGGTCAGCCAAGAGTTGGACCGGGTCCAACGCCGGTCCGCACATCCAAGACGCAGGCTAGGTGTGGCGAGCCGGGCCAGCCAGCGTGGGCCGGCCCAGACCGGGCAGACCGGCCGGCCCAGGCCGGTTCAGCCCAAGGGGCCTTGCCCCTCAGGTTTCGGACGCCCTTATTTTCCGCTACGGGTGTCCGTTTTGCATGAGGTCTCCAGCGACACATTACTTGGATCGAGGGGAATGCTTTGAGATGGTTTCAGTAATTTTTAATTTCTGAAACGAGGGGCCTCAGAGGTGCGACACATCTTTAAGTGAATCGACGTTTTTCCGGGGCATCTTGTTTTGGACGGCGCAGACGCATCCGTTGTCTGTTTTGAGCTCCGTCAGTGGCGTTGGGACCCTGGCACAATGGAAGAACTTTCCAGGGTGGTTTATGGCATTGAGGTCGAAGTTGGGGTGCAGGCCCCACGGCCCGTCTTTTGAGCTGCATGCAGCGTTTTGTAACTTTTTCATCGGACATCCGTTCGGGGTGTGCGAGCAGTCAATTTTGGGTGTTTTTCCGAGGGAATTGCATTGGCGCAGTCTTCCTACTTTAATTTCGCATGATGGTGTGGGCCCCATGAGGGCCGTTTCAGGAGTTGACGGTGATTTCCAGCTTTATCACTAGGTGTCCATTTTGGACAAGTGATAAGTCGAACTTGTGTACTTTTTTGAGAGGATTACAACGGTGTGTTCCGTTTGGTTGTGAGGAGCCTCTTGCATGATCTTATTAAATGTGGAAATGTGAAAGGCACTCTGATGGCAGTTCTTCTCACCGTGTTTGCAGAGAACCCTTGGCTTGTGATCGCGTGTACTCCCGTGTGAGTGAAGAGGTGTGGTTGGCTGTGCCTTAGCTGATGAGGTGGCAAGTTGGAGTTGTTACGTTACGCCTTCACATTGACGTTGGGTGCTATGTGCATGTTAGACTTTGGGCTAGAATGTGGTATACTCTGGGAGTATTTGCAAACGCTCAGAGGAACATTTGGATGTTTGTACCTGAGAATGTTTGTGTGCTTGGTTGGGGTTGGCTTGGGGCCACACGTCGTGTGGGCCCCATGTGCGTGCCGTGTTCTGCTTTACGTACTTTTGACCTCTCGTGACGTAGAGGGTCCCTTTGTTCTCATTTGTTGAAAAAAAGGGTTGAGTTTTCCCCTGGTCCTGTTCTCGATGGTTTTGACCAGCATGGTTGAGTTTTCCTCTGGTCTTATTCTCGTTTGGCCGATAGAGACGGTTTGGTTCCTCTGTTTCTTCAGCTGAGAGGAGTTTCAGTACCGAGACCTTTCACCGGATTGCGGCACCGTTTGCGACTACATGTGCTCGTACTGCATGGGTGTTTTCCCACTTTCTGGGATGAGTTTTCTCAGTTCGCTTCTACAGTGACTCAGCGGATTAGAGCATGTTCGCCTTGAGGGGCCTGAGGAGTTTCTCTCATTCTTTCATGATCCTGGTAGAGTTATTGTGGATTCGGTGTGACCAACACTTTACGCGGGCACCGATCCTCTACCCAGGAGGTTGTTTCCAGCAAGGATGAGGTTGTTCCCAGTAGGGGTGAGGTTGTTTCCAGCAGGGGTGAGTTTGGTTCCAGCCGGGCTGAGGTTGTTTCCAGCAGGGCTAAGGTTGTTTCCAGTTGGGCTGAGGTTGTTTCTAGTAGGGCTGAGGTTGTTTCGAGAAGGGATCACCAGTTGTACCATCCAGTAGGGTTGGACAGAACAACAGTGTTCACCGAGCAGTACCATCCAGCAGGGATGACCAGATCAATTCTGGGCTTACCTTCAGCGGGGCTGGGTAATGGTCCCTGATGCCGGCTTACCTCCAACGGGGCTGGATAGTGGTCCCTGATGCCAGGCTTACCTCCATCGGGACTGGGTAGTGGTCCCCGATGCCGAGCTTACCTCTAGCGGGGCTGGGCAGTGGTCCCTGATGCCGAGCTTACCTCTAACTGGGCTGGGCAGTGGTCCCTGATGCCGGGTTACCTCCAGCTGGGCTGGGTAGTGGTCCCGTCGCCGATTTTAGCTGGGTCGCCCTCCAGTGGATTACCCTGTTACGGGACTGGGCAGTGTGGCACCCATCGACTCTTACTAGGTCTCCCTGTAGTGGGAACCCGTTGACTTCCAGGGACCCTCTAGCGGGGCTGGGCAGGGGGTTGCCTGTCGACTTTGAGCAGACCTCTCGATTACGGGTCAGTGATGAGTTGTGTTTTGTGGTTCCCTCATAACTCTCAAGTACGGGGAGCTTTTCCCCACTGAGACGCATCCTTGAGACGCGACCCAAAACCGTGCGGGCGAGTTAGTGCCGCCCAAAGCAGATAGTGTCGAGGTGCGGTGATTTGAGACCTTTGACTTGTAGTTTGGGGCAGACGTGCGAGATGCTGGGCATCGATGGTGTTTCTTCTGGGACTGTTGGTGACTCAATTTTCTTGGGCTGAGCTACAGGACGGAGATCCCCTTATGATGTTGTTCGGGCTTCTTGATTGAGCATAAGGATATGTATATACCTTGTTCCAGTACCCACTTCTTGGGTTTGGTTACTCTCCTTCCAGGAGAGGCAAAGACGCGCGGGGTATGCCACGTGCTTTCCATGTCTAGCTTCTTGTGGTTGGACGAGTCTACTCTCCTACTCTATGTAGCGAAGACTCGACGGGAATTTCATCTTCTCACCATTTCCAGCTCCTTGTGTATGGACAAGTCTACCTTCTTTCCTCTTGTTGGGTTGAGTTGTACTCTTTTCTTCACTTTCAATTGTGGTCCTCTACTTTTCCTGTTCGCTCTACTGCTCACCCTTCGGTACCTCCTTTGTTGCTCCCATGAGCCTTCGGAGTATCCTACTGAGTATTTTTACACTCACCCCTACTTGGTCTTTGCCCGCACTTGGTGTTCCCTTGCAGATGACAGACAGGTTAGTTGTGATTGTCATAGGAGCTTAGGAGATTGGGAGCGTGGACCGCGTGCGGTGGTCGGAGTCGGGTTCCAGGTGGGGGACCCTTCCAGCTGTTTACTTTTTTGTTCACATATTGCCGGGTTGTGGCACTTTTCTGGTTGGGTGCATGTTTTCCCCTTTTCCTTTTCAGTTTACTTTTAGTACATTCTTTGTACTTTTAGAGGTCGATGCACATTGTGGTTTTTTATAGGAGTTTACCTTTTTATTTACTTGTCTTTTCTTTTACTCTGCACTTTTGCATTTAGTGTGCTGCATGTGTGTGTGTACAGGTACTTAGGCAAAGGCCTCCTCGAGTTGTTGTTCCTTCGACGCTAGTCGCCAACCCCTGGCCTATAGAGGCGGGCTTGGGGTAGTTGTGGATCGAGCTCGGGTAGGGTCGGGTCGTGACAATATGGTATCCCAATAGATACGACCACACTATATTCAATATCTTATAATTGGGGGAAACAATCAGTTGTATGGGTTTTTAGTAAAAATTATTCAAAGCCTTGTCAAAGAGGGTTGGTAGGTATTTTAAACCCAAGAAATATATACCACCAAAGTGGTGAATTAACCCAACATAGAATCAATTAATATAATTTCATGAGAAATATGAATTACCTGATATACTCCTTTATCATGTCATGTACCTAGATACCCATACTGTTGGGAGTTTTCTACCATTATTTTAATCAATTCATGTGCATCTGTTGGTGTTTTGTTGTCCAATTCCCCTCCAGCTGCAGTTACCACCATTCTCCTCTCTATAAGTTCAAGACATTCATGGAATAACTAGATGAGTAGTTTCTCATTAATTTAGTGATGTGGGATGCTTGTACATAGATTCTTGAATAACTCTCATTACTCATACAGTGACTTGCCTTCGTCTTTATTTAGCCCTAAGATCGTCTTTCAAATGGAAGTGGTCCGCGATGATGGAAAACGTCTTCTCATGAAAATACATTTTAAATCATTCCAATATGGTACATCTTCATGTTGTAAATAATACATCCAATCGTTTCTAGTTCCATCAAGTGATAATGGGAATGATCATAGAGTTATTTGATCTTTAGAGAAATTTCTTGGTTTTAGGGTTGAGAAAACTACAAAAAATTATTTTAACTGTTTATTTGGAAGCTTACCAAACAATCCAGGAAATTTTGGAAGAAGTTTAATTAATCTAGATTTTAGTTCAATGTTTGATTCGAGAGTTGGATGTGAAAAACAATTTGGTTGATAGATAATGTATTGTGAAACCAATTTTCAAATAGTTATCTTAGGTTCATTATAATTTCTTAGCCATTAGTTATTATTTTATGATTGAATTTGATTTAATTCCAATTTCAATGTTCCCATAATGATGAAATTCTATAAATGGGTGAATATAGAATTTTCCCATAAACTGAGACTATATGATTTTATCCCGAAGTCTATGTTCAATGTCATGGTAATGATCTAAGAGATCATTAGGATTAGTTTGTGTAAGAAATAAATGGAAAAGAAAATGGAAATGTAGAAAAATAAACCGTAAAAAATAAATTATGTTTGAGTTAATGGTACAAACAATGAATAGAGGAAGAAGAAGGATAAAAACATGAGAAAGGTGAAAAGAAAAATAAAGAAGAGAAGAAAAAAATAAAAGAAATTTTTTAAAAATAATATAAAATAAAATACCTCTAATTGGTTGAAAAATGTATATACCTCCCAGAAAATAACATAAATTTGAATGGCTCTATCATGGGTTATTCCGCATATTGTGTAATTTTTTTTCTTATTAGGAGCACGAGAGTGGCTAACCAAGGTCTTCTCTCAAAGAGACAATAATTAAAACAACTTCTTAAAGGTGTCTTGAAAATTAATACGAAATAAATAAAAATCACAGAATGATGGGAGAATTTTATAATGTTAATAAAATAATATGAATAAGTATTCATGAAGAATATTTTAATATATTCATTTTTTGAATATATGAGTTTGAGAAAACACAATGAGAATATATTTTTTCAGGATAATATTTTTGGAAAGATTAATCACTCTGACTCTACCTCTTCTGTTACATATTTAACATTATAATTTAAATATAAATATACTAAATTATGATCCTATACCTTTTTAACCCTTTAACCCTATGATAAATAACTATACCACAAATATTAAATGAATTAAACCCTAGGAATTATTTGGAACAAGAAATCGTATCACCATGCTTTGATTAATGTTCTATGGATAGATTATGCTCAATGGTAAATTATGGCACATATCCCCTTTATAAATGATTATTGGTTGTGCTTAGTTATTTTATTTTAACTCTATAAATTTATCCCATGTGGCCTTGTTATACCGATTAGGATTTCACTTTCACAATTCACAGATTACCCAACCTCGCGAGTTTTATGTTAATTGTTCAATTTCTTGAATAGTACATTTAAATTTAAAATCTAAATTTATAGATCATAGTTTTTTGAAATTTAGTATATCACCAATTCAAAAAATATGAATAAGGTTAGATGTTGATAAATTACGTAGAAAAACTACTATTTCATGGGTGATGTAATCATCACATAAACATTTTTTATGTGAAATAGTTTTGAAAGGGTATAACCCAATTAAATTTCTAATCTTTATTTACAATAGAAATTCGATGAGTATAGAATAATAAAATTTAAGAAAATAAAATAAAATTGAATATAATTTAAGAGGAACTTATAAGTTTATTATAAAATGACAAACATTACAAAATGAGAAAGAGAGGAAAGCTCCGATACTAAGACCCTTTCTTCAAGAGATATACTTATGAGTAGAGGGAGTTCTAGAACCTCCAAGATGATGAGAATAATCCTCTATAACTCTAAAATGGTGGTATCTCGCTCCTTGGTTTATCTTACAAATAGGTTTCCCATGGTACCCTTTTATATCCAAAATAGGAAGGGGTTTTGGGAACCTAGTTTTAGTTATACCACTTATATATCGGTTTTGTACTATTAAATGGCCATATAAAAACATTGAAAAAAGAGGAGAATTTTTTGTTGATATCTTGGATATATCCATGTCATTTTGGTGGCCACTGGACATATGGATTAAGAGATATTGTCACAATTCCAAAAAAAACCTTTGAATTCATATAGATTTGGTCCCCTGGATAGATCAGTTCTAATGGACCATCAAATAGCTGATTTTTTGGGTTTATTGAGATGAGTTTTAACCCACTGAATTTTGGATCATTCCAAAACAATTAATTCTGTTTGGAATGAAGGATATATTGAAACGTGCAAAATAGTGGACAAATTTACTTGGTCTTCTATGTAGCTTGGACCATTTTTCTTTTGGATCATCTCTAACCCTCCAAATGAAATCCTCTTACAATTAAATCACCAAAAAAGTACAATTTACATTATTAATAGTGATTAATATATAATAATTTAATCAGATGGGATGTATAGTTTGATATTATATTTTTAATTTTAAATACAAAACCTGTTTAAAATAGTGATGTAAGGGTGAAATAAAGAAATGAATCATGGTGCGATCATATATTAAATCATTTTTTTGATACTCATCCAATAGATTTTATATTAATATGCTCCAAACTACAACAATTTTACACACAAATACTTATATTTTTCTAAAGATAAATTTACTACCATTTAATGGTGAAATAATTTTAAATATAATTTTATGAAGTTTTAAGATTTTGATTCCAAATAAATTTAGTTTTTGAAAGCATAATTTTTTTTTTATGATTAATTTTGGATATTTTTATGTGAGGTTTTACTTTTTAACAAATATTGAAAAAATACTGAATTTTAATCCAAAACTGCTTTTTTGTCTAATTTATCTATATAGTTAAATTATATTTTAATTGTATTTTAAAGTTATATTATATAATTAAAACATAAATTAATTAAATTTAGTTGACAATGATAATTTTTATTTTGATATTGGATATAAAAAACACAGTAAACATTTGAACATTTTTACTTTAAAACCCTGCTTTGTTGTCCCATCTGTGAGATTAATTTTAATTCAGTTTCGGCCAATTATTTGATTTTAATTTGGAAAAATGGATTCCATATTTTTAATCAGAATAATTTATATTGTCTAATAAAATTAGATTATTTTTTTACAATTTTTTTTGAATGTGATTAAAATAAATTACAACGATTAAGAGAAACATTAACTTAATACGGAACTAAACTTTAAATTTAAGAGAAAAAATTACCTTGAAACTTATCTAAAATAAATATGATATTCATATTTTGACTATATAATAAATTTTATATAATATTTTTCATTATTTTAACCACTTTACATGGAAAAAATGTGGGTGGAATTCTCTTTTAATTGTTTTTAAAGAATGCCACTCCACCACTTTAAAAGCCACACAACCCTCCCATTTATTAACACTTCCAAATACCCTTGGATAACAAAAAAATTTCCCCAACATTTTTAAAAAATACCTCCCATAATCATATAACCCTCAATTAGGATTAAATCTAACCATGGAAGTCTTTTTGTATAAACCAAAACTTGTTACCAAAAAAGGAGGTAACAATAATAAATGGTAACTTTAAATTTAGTTCCTCCTACACCCCCTAAAATCTTTTAATGAATTTTATATATAATAAAATAAGTATAATGAATATATTTATATGTTTTTATTATATTATTTATTGCAATAATTACACAAACTTTCATATAATGGTAATGAACTTACCATTCATGTATACGACGAACTACCGCCTTGTGAAATGATGATTATTCGTTCTTATGTTACCACCTCTAATGGTAAGAATTATGATGGAAATAATGTTTTTATATGTAATATATTATAATTTTAATGTATTTGTACTTATATAATTATTATTTAACACATGAAGTTATGTATTCACTTTTGCGGGGATATGATAATATCATTTGTGGACATGAGGACTATCGCCTCCTCAAAGCGATGTGATTAATTTAGGATATACATGGAATGTATTAAGAGATTGTTTTTATAAAATAATGTGAATTAAATGATATAAGTATGATAATCGAATGATAATACACACAAACACACACACACATATATATATCCCTTATTTTTTAAATACAATAAAAAAAGGAAGTAGCGTAATGCGTACGTATGAACTACCGTCTCCACGAACGATGAATTTAATTTAATATCTTAAAATATTATGTATAATTATCAATTAATATATAATGAATATATAATATAATTAAATAATGGTTTAAGTTTTTCATATGATTAAATCATGATATAGTTAATAGGAAAAACAAGTAACAAGTCAAAACATAATAAAAAAACTAGGCAATTAACACAAACAATATTTAGAATAATTTAATATTGTTAAGAAAATAGTAATAAGATATTATAATAAGTTAATATATAATAAAAAAAATAAATTTATTATTTTGGTATAGGTTAATAATATGCTTAAAATGATTATACTAGATGTTAAATGGAATTCACTCAAAAAGAACCACAAGGTAAGAGAATTCGTCTCAATTCCATTATTTGAGGAATACTTTAGTGGTGGGCATTTAATTTATCACAAATGGTGTAAATACTAACACATTTACATGTAATATCATGAATAATTAATTATTAATGAAATTTTCATTTTCAATTTGCATAATTTCTTTTATGGGTACTTTAATTAAATATTACCATGCGGTAAAGAATTATATAACCTGATTCCTTTTTATTGGGTTATATTAAATCATAATCATCATTAATATTATAAAATACATTTGAAATAAATTTTTACGACATATTTTTTATTTAATCTTTTTTATGTGGATTTAAAATTGAAACACAGAATCTATTCATTGATTTATTCTCACATCAATGTAACGGTATTTTTGAGGGCTTAACTCACAATATCATTTCTTCCAGACTGTTTACACATGAAATTACATTAATATAAATTATTTAATCATTATTTAAAAAAATATGTCATTTTTTCCTCAATTTATTCCCAACCATTTTCAAGTAATACTACAATTTTCCCACAATTTTTACTCAAAATTTCTTATAAAATATTTTTTTAAAAACCCAACTTCATTTTTCTTTAAGTGAGAGAACCTAATTTTTTCAAAAACCCTATCTTCTATACAGGTTTTCAAAACAAATTAATCATTCCAATTTTTTAAAAAAAAGATAATTTTACCCTTACTATCTTTTATAAATGTTTATTAAAATAATCTTCTTGTTTCTTTATAAATAATTCAATTCTCTACCCTTTTTTACTTTTCAAAAAGGATTTTATATTTTACCTTTTATGAAATGTAAGGTGTTAACCTCCATAATTTTCTTTAAAGAATCATTTAAAAGATTAAAATGTTAATATTTGATGAAAAAGTGTTTTTAAAATTTTTTTGAAAGAGAATTATTTTTTAAAGTTTTTTTAAAATAAATTGAATATTTTCCGCATGAATTTTCTTAAAAGATAATTTTATCATATTTACATTTATCATAAACAATAAACCTTTATTTATATCCCACTTAGGATATGTTATATTGATACCAACTTTATTAATCCTCTAGATTCTTCTTAATTGATTTGACCAGGGATTATATTTATATTTATGTCCTTGATTCATTTTTAGTCCCCTTGAAATATTTACTTTGTAGTGATCATTGAACATTGAATTTCACCTAATTATAGATATCATTTATCACATATAATCTCATTGCCTAAAATGTATACAATTTTACATATGTTAATTACTTTGAAAATTATTTTATTATCCAGAGAAATATTGAAAAATCTGCACACTTTGCACAGTATAGATATTTTATAAAGCATATTGTTCATAAATTAAGTATATAATTTTATATATGAGGATGGCTTTGGATATGAAATATACAATTTGGGGATCAGTTAATAACATACCCTTAATGTATCACTAGTTGCATAAAACAAATTAGTAGGTTATCCTAATCTAATGGGTTTTTACTTAGTTTGTTTTAAACTGTCTAGAGGATAGATCTTAATGGTAAAGGTATCATGTTCTTGTAAAACATGATGCACAATAATTAAGCATTACCTTTATTGAGAATTCATTTATTACTATTATCCATTAGTTTATTTCTTTAAAATTATCTATGGATTCACTTTCCTTCTTAGTTTATTGATTATAATGAATCTATGTTCAGTTATTTATCTTTATATATTAATTATTCTTTATCCAATTATTTCAAATGGATTGTGTGTTTAATTATTTACCTTTTTATACTCTTTATGCACTTTGGACTCAGTTTATTGGTTATATGACATGTGTGTTAAATTAATATTTTTCCATTTGTAATTTTCTAATTGATTAATTATTTATTCAATTGTACTTTACCCTTACAGAGCATTTGATATCACCTTTATTTAGTTTCATTTCCATAGGATTCTCTAAAGTTTATTAAGAAAGAAAATAAAGGATATTCTTGATGGAATATATGTAAGAGTTTGTGTCCTACAACCAACAATTTTTAATTTTACTACATGAATATTTAATATATTTAAAAATTAAAAATCTTATTACATACAATTCATTGTTCTGCATGACTATGATGTAATAATGTCCTAGAGTATTTGTTGCAATGATAAGGTCATGGAAGTTCCCCTCTATGATGAGAAACATGAAATGCTATAACAATATTCTTAAATATAGTTTTGAGTGTGGATGACATACTATGATGGGACACATAGTATACAAACTGTAATGTGAGAGTACTTTTAAGGAGACTAGACTTCCTCTCATGAAGTTCACACTTAGTAATCTTTATGACGGGAGATTATGAGAACAGACCCACCAGTAGGAATTACACATGTTTTAGAGTCATTTGATATTCCTATCTACGAGCATGTGTAATGGTCCACATAAATTAATATTATCATTTATATGTGTCATAACTCATACACTTTGATTTACAGATGAAAACTATCATACAATATGATGATGGGAAGTAGAGAATGTTGGGTGCGTCATGAGTGACATGTTATTAATGGACAAATCAAGGAAGGATTTTTCCTTCCATTTAGAGAAGTTGATATCATGGCCCATTAATTTAAATAGAACTATCGCACGATATTCAATGGCAATGGTGTGACGAAAAGATTATTTCGGATAGTCAAACAATGACGTATCAAGCATAAAGGTTGATGACACTATCATGAAACCTGCTTGATGAGATATTGAGACAAAGAGAATATATTACACAGTCAGCGTTTGTATGTGGATTTCATTGTTGTGACTTTAAGTTTTTTTATCTTGGGTGACTTGACCCATTGGAAGATATTACTCTTGGACTTTAGGCAAGCCCGCCTATTGCCAACGAGAAATAATCCTAGAAGATCACACACTATGTGTTTTTGGTGGTCTCTGTTAAATTCTATTTGAATTAAATTAATTGAATAAATTTTAGTCTCAAGCCCATGGAATAATTTTATGCATGTTAAAATGATCGCATAAATTAAATAAAATATATTCATTTATTTAATTTAACATTCAATAAATATTTATTTACTAGATTTTAAATAAAATATTTATTTTAGAGAAAAATTTATTTATTTATTTATTCGGGTGTTCAATAAATGGAAGTGAAGTTTGAGCAGAACAAGGCTAGTCTGGTAGTAAAATAATTATTTAACAAGTTGGAACAAGTTAAAATAATAATGACGCTGCTATTATTTTGTGATGTAGAATTTTATTTATAATTCAATTTTGTGCAAGTTGGCACCCCATAAATAATTACATGGTATTATTTTTCTGAGCATAGGTTTTCTCAATGTTAATGAATGTATTTAATTACTATTATGAATCTAAATATTGTAACTAATGTTCCATGCATATAAATAGACAAGTATGTCTATTATGCCAGACTGACCAAACCGCATGATTGATGAATTGAGAATTATTGGGCCAACCAATTTCTCTCTTGAATCCTCTTCTTCGCCCTCTCATGAATGAGAGACATTATTCCAGACTGAACAACATGAGATCAAGAACCACCGACTAACACTAGAACCCGGAGAATGAGTGGTGTCGATCAGAGGCTATTTAAGCACGTGTGGATCACTATTAGAGGGATTATGGTTTGGATCCTCACAAGAGCAATGAGACAATATGAAATGGTCATTACGAATGATCAACGTAATCAAAGAAGAATGTACCGAAGAACCAGGTATCATTTTCTTTATAAAATTAATTAAATTAATTATAAACATGATGTGCAAGATCCCTTTATATATTGGATCTGGAGACTTTCCTTTTTTATACATCTTTGATCTTAATCCATGGAGACTGGAATTTATATTTGTATTGATCTCGGATTAGTCATCGATTATGACATAAATTAAAGTTGGGCCCCATCCAACGATGTGATTCCCCTACATCCGGTTCCTAAAAGTGGTATCAGAGAGAGGTTCATCATCATTTATAATTATTTAATTATTATTGATGATTTATGCTTTTATAATTTCGTTTTTTTAATTCATGGTTTATTCTTTCTTTTAATTTGAGATTTTGAGATATGTTTTTCGTTTTTTTAATTCTTGAAAATTTCATAGAAACAAGTTCTTTTTTGATTAAAATTAAAATGAGGAACTCATTAGGGGGCCCTGATGATTTATTCCAAGTAACACGAAAGTACACACTATGTGTTCGGACTGTCACTTTGTGTTTTCTGCCATATACGCCGTGTAATCTGAACTATACGCCATGTAGATGTGTACGACACATCGTGAGTAATTTGGAAATTACTCAAGATGTGTGCATTTATTACATGTGGTGTAATTAATTTTACACTGCGTGTTGATTGGGACAGATAGGCACACACTTACCATATTATACGCCTTATGGCCCATTGGACACGGTGTGTAGTCCCTTCGGGTCTGGGGAAAAGACATGTATCCCATAAATTGATTGAGTTGACCGGTAACCATGTAACATGGAGACAACATGGTGTCTATCCCGCTGTACACGTCGTGTACTCCGAAGTTTTTGAAGTATGCCTCACATGATGAGTCCCTAGGCATGTACTCCTTGAAAGACGGTGAAGGTAGCACACACTGTGTAGTCAGAACTACACGTCGTGTACTTTACCAAGTTATGATTAATTAAAAATTTAATTTATACATAATGTTTGATATGCATATCATGTATAAATCATTATACTGTTTTTTACTCTATGCATTTAACCAAATTGTATACCATGTGTCATAAGAGTTAGACAATATGAGAATATAATACATGCAGGGTATATTCGAACTGGTATTCACCAAGTTACCTCCAAGGTGTATTTATGTACAAGGAGGAGAATATCAAGGAAATTCAAAGAAAGGATTACGATAAAAGGATTGATTAATTAAAGATAATAATTAATCTATTCAAGTTAGAATCATCTTAATAAGAAAAATTAAATAATTGAATGTTAGTTTTATTAAATGTGTAACTCAATGTATGTATAAAGATGATCATGAGCTAGACCAGACCTTCTATGTGATTGGTTTCCATTTTAATTTATTTATTGGTCTATACATAATCTCTTATGATTAATATGTAGGGCTTGTGTGCCCAAGGGTTTTTTATATAAACCCCCTTTTACCCCACACCTGTGTGTGAGTTAAAATAATATGTAATGTTTGGAGCTCCCTGGTTAGTGGAGGTGGTTCAAGCTGGAGTCAAGACGAGACCAATAACAGGAGATACAAAGGTGGACAAGTGGAAAGTTATAAACATGAACCTAAAAGTTTCAAGGTGTTTCTCCCCTAGGCCAGAGTTACTTTATGAACCACTAGATAAAAAACCATTATAAAATCTCATGATCATTTCCTTTAATTTATTTTATTTCTAATAGTTTCATGGTTTATCATTATGTATGTACTGCCATGATCACATAATTAATGAACTAAATAAGCATGCAAGATGGAACTAAAATAAAATAGGATTATTCGTAAATATTATCAAGTCATATTTATTCAATTAAGCATGTTAAAATTAATATTAATAAGAATGTGGTAAAGATAATAATCAATTTACACCTAAGAGAAAAAAATCCCATAAATAAAATATTATGTCGGACCAAGCCTTCTGTTACTTGATTAAAGAAAATACACAACGAAACTATGTATTTGACCAACCCTTGTTGGGAAACATACTTTTATACATAAATCCATCATGAAAGGTTTTGGGTTGACTTAACCATATTGCATCAAGAGGATTAGACCTTTCTAAACTTGGTGTAATACCCTAGGCATGAGTTGAGGATATCTAAGTTAGGATATCAGGATTGGGGAGTCCACTCAATAGATTAAGGTGTTGGAAGCTAGCATTTGGTGAAGACATGCCTACCTAAATACCTTGAAATAACTTGACCAACCCTTATTGGGGTTATTTGAAGGGGAATATGGATCCTTTTTACTAGAATTTCATAGCCACTGGACATTCCTAGTTCAATGGTGAGGGTCATTGGGACATGAAAAAAATAGTGGGAGACTTAATAAAATTAATTTACTATTTCTTATAAAATGTAATCAAGAATGTACTAATGACCTTATCTATTGATAATAGAATAAAATTACAAGCTCTTAAAACACACTATCGCTATGATTAATTCTGGATAAAGACAACATATTCATCAGTAGTAACTTATAGGAATGGTTTAGATGCCTTCAAGTTATTCTACACCATGAACGAATGTCTTACACGATGGAGTCTAAATTACCTGATCCACCTACCAAAGAGGTGAGTGATCAAGATTTAAATGTCTATGATGAACATATCAACAATGTGGTAGACTTTCAATGTTTGATGCTATCATCTATGTCTAGTGAGCTCATGAAGTCTCATGAAAATATGGATGCCTAAAGTATACTCGAGAACCTATGTGGTGTTTACTGGGAGAGAGAAATATAGGAAATGTTTGAGACCTCCAAGGCATTCTTTTACAGTAATCATGGAGAGGGTGCCCCAGCTGGGCCCCATGTAGTCAAGATAATTGGCAACATTGAGCACCTGGAGGTTCTTGGGTTGAAACTCTCCAAAGAACAAGGAAATAATCTCATTCTCGCATCACCCCCTCATAGATTCTATATCTTTGTTATTAATTTCAACATGAACAACATTGATAAGTCTCTATATGATCTTATTATCCTCATTCTCCAAGTGAAAAAATATATGAAGTGAAACATGCCTTCTGTCATTACGGTGAACAAGAGGAAAGGGAGGGAAAAGAGATTTAATCCCAAAGCATCTTCACAACCTTCCAAGAAAAATAATATTGAATGGGAGACAATGGAACATGAAGTTGTTTGTTTCACATGTGGAAAGAAGGGATACTAGAAGAAGAACTTCACCCAGCCTAAGAAGCAAGGGGAAGCTTTGAATTCATTTTTTAATGAATGCAATCTATCTGTTTTTACAAATTGTGTATTAGATACAAATTATAGTGCTCACATATGTATCCAAATACACGAATCAAGTAGATTAAGAAATATTGATAGAGGAGAGGTATATCTATGAGCATCCAGTGGATCCAGACTAGCTTCTATTACTATCGGGGAATACCATTTCACGTTTCCAATTGGGATTATCTTGGTGTTAAAGGGTTGTTTTTATGTGCCTTCTGTAACAAAAAACATTATCTCGATATCCAAATTAGATATAGATGGATTTTTTTCATTTTCATAAATAAATGATTCTTATTTTACAAATATAACATTTGTTTTGGTATGGCACATTGTTACGATATACTTTATGTGTTGGATTACACAAACCATGTAATGACAATTGATAAGAAATATACTTTGCATGACTCATAGCACACCCAACATTGACATCACTAGCCAGGTCATGTAAATGAGAAACACTTGACAAAGTTTCATTAAGATGGATATTTAGATACATTTGAACTAAAAAGGCATGGCGTATGTCATGCTTTGTTTACATGGAAAAATCACTAAAGACCCATTTTTTGGGAAAGGTGAAAGGGATAAAGAGCTTCTTGAATTGGTTCATACTGATGTGTGTGGACCATTTCCAGTTTAAGCAAGTGGTGGGTACTCATACATCATAACTTTTACTAATGATTTTATTTGATATGGATATATCTAATTAATGAGGTATACGTCAGATTCCTTTGATAAGTTCAAGGAATACAAGAATGAATTTGATAACCAGATTGGTAAGAATATTAAGAAACCTCATTTAGATTTAGGTGATGAATATCTTAATCCGGACTTCATTGATTACTTACAAGAGTTCGGGATCCTATCCCAACTCGCTCCTCTTAACACGCTCCAATGAAATGGTGTAAGAGAAAGGAGTAGCCACTCCTTATTGGATATGGTGGGATCAATGATGAGTCATAAATGTATTCTATTATCCTTTTGGGGGTATGCGTTACAAACAAAAACACATATACTAAAACAAGTACCAACAAAATTGATAAATGGTATTCCATAAAAGATTGGGAGTGGAAAAAAACCCATGATATCGAATTTACATGTGTGGTGTAGCAAGTGACTTGTTAAGGCCTCTTTAGGTAACAGACATACACCCCGAGGAACAAGGTGTACCTTTATAGGATATCCTAAGGAAATAAAGGGGTATTACCTATAAAACCCCTCATAAAAAAATTATAGTGCAAGACACTCCATATTTTTTGAGAGGGAGAATATCTCCAATAGAGATAGTGGGATCAAGATAAACTTCGATGAAGTCAAGGCTAAAGGTACACAAGAGTTGGTACAAGAGAATATTCCACAAGGCCCCGTGGAAGAAGAATCTATTCTATAGACACAAGTACTACGTTGGAGGATAAGATAGGTTAGAGAACTAGAACAATATTAGTTTCTATTTACCGAGGTCGAGGACTCATTATTAGTTGATAATAATGATCCTCTAACCTACAAGGAATAAATAAGTGGAACATATGTTTCCAAGTGGCCAGATTCCATGAATTCTGAGATAGATTCCATGTACCAAAACCAAGTTTCGGTTTTGGTAGATCCTTCAGTTGATGTAAAACTTGTTGGTTTCAAATGGGTATTCAAGAAGATATTGGAAATAGAAGGAAAAGTCAGAACATATATGGCATGAATGGTTTCAAAAGGGTTTTAACAACCTTAAGGAATTGACTACAATGAAACCTTTTGACAATTTTTGATGTTGAAATCCATCAGAATTTTATTGGCCATTGATGCTTACCATGACTATGATATTTTGAAAATATATATTAAAAAAACCATCCTTAATGGGAACCTTCAGGAAGATGTATACATGACCAAAACAGAAGGGTTAGTGACTCCAAAGGTTGCTAGTAAGATATGAAAGTTTTACAAATCCATTTATGGATTAAAGAAAGCATCTAGGTCATTTAACATTCATTTTGATGAATCCATAATAGAATATGGTTTTATCAAGAATGAATGTGAGCCTTGTGTTTTCAAACAGTTTAGTGGGAGTGGAGTCATTTTCCTAGTAGTATATGTTGATGACATATTACTTATTGGAAATGAGATAACAATCTTATAGACTCTTGAGGAATGGTGGAATAAATGTATCTCCATGAAGGACTTGGGTGAGGTATCATATATTGTTGGTATCAATATCCGTCATGATAGATCCAAGAGATTGCTGGACCTGAGTCAATGTACATACATTGACAAGATACTGAAGAGATTCAGTATGGAAAAATACAAGAGGGAATTGTTTCTAGTATCACATGGCATTCATCTTTCCAATTAAATGTGTCCCCATACACATGAATAAATAGAGAGAATGGAACAGACTCCATACAATTCTATGATTGGGTCAGTCATGAGTGTCATTCTATGTACTAGGATAGATGTTTCTTATGCATTGAGTGCGGTAGGAAGATATCAAGTTGACCTAGGTGACCACTATTGGATGGTAGTCAAGACTATCCTTATGTATTTGAGGCATACTAAGGATATGTTCTGGGTTTATATAGGAGATGAAGAACTAGTATTCAGAGGATATGCAGATGCTAGTTTTTAGACTAATCAGAATGACATAAAGTCACAGATGGGATACATATTCACTTTGAATGGAGGTGTTGTGAGCTAGAAGAGCTCAAAGTAGAATGTGGTAACAGATTCTATAGCAGAGTCCAAGTATATTACAACTTCAAAGGCATCTAAAGAATAATTTTGGATGTGAAGATTTATCCCAGAGTGGTATGTGGTACCTAGTAGTAAAAATCCCATCACACACTATTGTGATAATACTGTAGTGGTGGCTTTCGCAAAATATCCAAGGAAACATCAGTAGACAAAGAAAATAATTTAGAAGTATCATCTCTTGATGGATTTTTCACAGAGAGGTGAAGTAGTTGTGATAATTATTTCCACGTAAGACAACATTGAAGACCCCTTGACTAAAGCCTTGACTTAGTAGAAATATGATCATCATGTGATCTCTATAAGACTGAAATTTGTAGCCAGTTGGTTCTAGTCTAAGTGGGAGTTTGTAAGAGTTGGTGTCCTATAACCTACGATTTTTACATTGATTACATGGATATTTAATGTATTTAAATATTTAAAATATTATTACATATTTTTCATTGTTCTTCGTGACTGTGATTGATTAATGTCCTAGAGTATTTGTTGCATTTATAAGGTCATGGTAGTTACCCGCTATAATGAGAACCATGGAATTATATAACTATATTCTTAAACATAGTTCTATGGTTGGATGACATACTATGATGGGAACCATAGTATACAGACATTCATGTATTAGTACTTGTAAGTAGACAAGACATCCTCTCATGGAGCTCACACTTGATAATCTTTAAGATGGGAGATTAAGAGAATAGACCCTCCAATAAGAATTACGCATGTTTTGGTTTCATTGTATATTCCTTTATGAAATCATGTGTAATGTTGAAAAGACTTTACGATTTTTAATAATATGTTTCAAGACTCACTCACTTTGATTTACTAATGAAAACTATCACACCATATGATGGCAGGAAGTGGAGTACGTTGGGTGCATCACGAGTGACATGTTATTAATGGATAAGTCGAGGAAAGATTTGTCCCTTCCATTTATGGATTTTGATATATCATACCATTGATTGAAATAGAACTGTGATGCAAAATTCCATGGATATGGTGTAACGATGAGTTTATTTCAGATAGTCAAAGAATGACTTATCAAGCATAATGGTTTATGACACTATCATGAAACCTTCTTGATGAGATATTAAGACAAAGGGATTATATTAAACAGTGATCATTTTTATGTGGATGTCATTGTTGCAACATTAAATTTTTTCTCTTGGGTGCCTTGATCGGTTTCTAGATAGAACTCTTGGACTTTAGGGAAGCCCACCTAATGTGAACGAGAAAGAATCCTAGAGGGTCACACACTAAGTATTTTTGGTAGTCTCGGTAAGATTCTATTAGAATTTAATTAATGAATTAAATATTATTTTTAAGACCAACGAATAATTTTTTTCATGTTTAAATGATCACATAAATTAAAAAAATATATTTATTTTATTGAACATTTAATAAATATTTATTTACTATTTTTTAAATAAAATATTTATTTATTTATTTATTCATGTGTTCAATAAATGGAAGTGATATTCGAGCGGACCAAGGCCAGTCCGGTAGTAAAATAATAATTTTCAAGATGGTAAATAATTATTTAACTAGTTGGCACAAGTAAAAATAATAATTACACTTATATTATTTTGTGACACCGAATTTTATTTATAGTTCTGTTTTGCACAAGTTGGAACACCATAAATAATGACGCGGTATTATTATTACGAGCATGAGTTTTCTCTAAGTTCATGAATGTATTTAATTACTATTATGCAATTAAATATTGTAACTTAAGTTTCTTGCATATATATAGACAAATACATCTATTGTTCAAGACAGACCACACCACACCCTTGGTGAATAAAGAATTGTTGATCCAAACAATTTCTCTCTTGAATCATCTTCTTCCCCCACTCTAGAACAAGATATGTTCTTCAAGACTGATGAATAAGCGATCAATTATGACTGACACAATACACTCACTTCACCACGCTAGCACCCGAATAACGAGTTGTGTCGATCGGAGGACATTGAAGCACGTGTGGATCACTGCTAGATGGATTCTAGTATGGATCCTCGCAAGAGAAACGAGACAATCTGGGAGGGTCATTCTGAATAATCAACATCATCAATGAAGAAAGTACCAAAGAACCAGGTATCCTTTTCTTTATGAAATTAATTAAATTAATTATAAACATGAAGTGAAAGATCCATTTTTCTCTTTGATACGACACGTTTCCTTTTTTCTAATTCCTTGATTTTAATCTGTAGAGGCTGGTGTCTATCATCATATTGATCCTGGATTGGTCATCAATTATGACATAAATTAAAGTTGTGCCCCACCCAACGATGCACTTCTGCTACGTCAGGTTCCTACAATATATTTTTATTATAATTTTTTTTGTAATTTGTGTATTTATTTTTAATACAAGAATCGTGTATGTATTTTGTTTACCAAGAATACTAGACTTTTTAGTTAATCAGGATTTGATTTATTTTAATCATGTCAATGTAATGGTAGTAGGCATCAGATACAAGATTACTAGGGTTGGGTTGCTACATTATTCATCACACTCAAAACATAACGTCTCTTTTCAAATGCTGAGATGGGATGACAAACCTCCACCAGCCTAAGCAATGGAAGTCAAAATATGATGGGAACTTAATGAGTGTTACATGGTGGTTATAGAGTATTTTCTTGGTCTATAATAAGTATATGATACTCCAATGTTGTTCTATTTATTGAGCGGATGAGGTAGTGATGAAATGATGAAGGATCCTGAAATTTATCATAGTGTACATAAGGATTGGTATTTTTCAACATGGATAAATTTATGTTACTCTATATAAATAAAAGTGATGGGAAGAAAAATAAACCCATGATGAATCGTAAGGAATATTACTCCCCTGTAGACCTATGTCCTTGTTTCTCTATGTCGAGAATGGAATTGATTACACCATAAATTACTAATTCCCTTGAATGACTCCTAACCCCCACTAAATTGATGGTGTAAGGATCAACCTCCTATAATGGGGAAAATACCACCATCTATGAGGTTAGTTTTTTTAGGATGGACACTCAATCTAACAACACAACACAGCTATGTCCAAACCCAAAACCTGACACTTGCATAGGTTTACACCTAATATACATACACCACATCTAGTGGGGGATAATTCCTTAAAGACATCCACTATCATGTTATTATCCTCCCACTTTAGCATCCCATAGAAACCCAATGTAAGAACCCATCACATAACAGTTATCAGGCACAACTTCTACAGCTCTCTCAATGTAATCCTTCACATGATCACCGTCCTTCTCACTCATCTATATCATCCTTGCATACAAACATAAAAGTTCCCGTCCTCCAGGATTCCCACAATCTCCCTCTCCACGTACTCCACTTCTTTCCCCAAATCTCCAACGATCTCCTTCCGGAACCTAGCGTAGTTTCCAAGAAATAGTGTGTCTTTTGGGTTTTACTCGATCAGTTTCTAGTAGTAGGTGTGAATTTGATCCAATCCATGACCTGAATCATAATCCCAGGATGGTCTAAACCTGTCGACGACTGACCCGATTTTGCGGATCCCCCAATGCCGGTGATCTAACCGGCAATGACCTAATTTCAGTTCTTTTCTACCTGGATCAAGGGCAACATGAGGTAGGTATTGTTATTATATGACTGTGCAACGACCGTCACCTTCTTCTTCTTCTTCTTCTTCTTCCTCCTGGCGTCTTCAAATATGGTGGGGGCGTCGTGTGGGAGTGTAGAGAGTTGGTTTGAAGGTGAATGGATGGATCGGGCTCTGAGAAGGGATCCTTTAGGTCTGATGTCCATGATTATGAGGTGAAGATAGAGGAGGATGGAGCTGAAGATGCTCTGAGAAGCATCGTACACAGACCGATTAGAGCATAAGAATACCGAGGAATCTACTTATCTCCTAGTGGTATAGGTTCCCATATACATTTTTCAAAATATGGTAATGTTTATTTTTTATGTATGTGAACTATTATAATATTTTCTATAAATTACCTCAGTCTATGTCATCATTATTTTTGAAAAAAATCGCCAAATGATGTGTTCAAGGGTCTTATTTGTAGGAAAATTCAGTAACCTGTATTAGGTAGTTTTCCATGTGTAAGGGGTTTACTAATTGACTTAGGCATGTTGTTTGGGGGAAGTGTTGTTGATTTGGGAAAATTTATAGGTCATTCTTTGTAAATTTCCATTCATCATTTCAAGGTGTCCGTCCTTTTCTAATTTATTCATCCATGTCAATATAGAGAGAAAAAACATAAAAGTAATTATGAATAATCACTTATCTATTTATAATAGGCTATGGTAATTGAGATAAATAACATGGACTATACAGTTGTGTGTGACATGTTTTCCACATGGTCACACACATTGGGTGGGCTAGGGGGTATGATGTCTCTGAGTGATTAAACAATTCAATATTATATACTTATAGTGGATCTTCAAGAACATTCCTTTTCCAATTACAAGAGAGGTATCATAGCTCAAAAATGTAAATTAATATAAGGCCCTAGCCTTAAACATTAAATAATATTGAATTTAGTTAATAATTCACATTGAGGATCTTTTTCGGTATAGAGATTTAGAGAATTAGGTTTTAACATATACATAACAACTTGAATATTAGATGTAGGAACTTTTACTTAGTATCAATTTTTTCAAAAAATAAAAAATCTTAAATGAAAATAAACATATTTAGTTCCATGTTTTAAATAGAATTATTTTTCCTTGATCCCATCCTTGACCCTAATCAACTTTATGTCATGTGAAAAACATTTAAAAAATTTGGGATGAACATAAAAATATTAGTAAGGGATACACAAAGAAGGAAAACTGTTAGTTTTTCAAAAAAACATGAAAACCATGAATAATTAATCAAAAGTAATACCTTTCACCTTTCTGATGTAGTAAATACTCTTCACTGAATAAAATCTCATTTCATACCCTTTTGTAACCAAAATATTACCATAAAATCTATATAAAGCACACATAACATATAAAAGGTAAACTTGGTACATAATCATACTTAAATGGAATAACCATATAGTCAACTTCCATAAATCATTATTACAAATAGAATAACCATATAGTTGACTTCCATAACTAATGAATTGGAGGTTATAATGTAACCACCTTTCCTTGGTTTATCATGGAACCACGTGTCCTTTGGTTTATCACGTAACCACCCGTAAAATGTCCAATTACCATTATATAATCATCACACACAAAATATTGAAAATATTAACATTTCAACCATAAACGTTCATTTGAAATCAAAATAAATAATTTCAAGATATTGAAATAGTAAATCCACTTTCAAAACCATTTTCAATACTAGAAAATTTAAAAAGGGTATATGGTATTTATTTTCCATTTAAAAACATCAAAACTTGTTAAGGAATACAAATATCAAATAATGCTCGCGGCAACGAAGAGGTCATTGTCACCACATACATTAAAAAGAAACAATACATTTTTCTTTTAGTAAAACACTACATATAAAAATATTACCTTTGAATGAAGTTAAATTCAAAGGGGTTTATACCCCGTATAAAATCAAGTCCTGTATAAATTAAAATATGCCTCAAAGAAAGGAGAATAAAACAAAGTCCCATACCTCATGTACAAATTGAAACATTTGTTCATTAATTTCCTGAATAATAAAAATAAGATAATTTATACATTCATAACCTTTTAATTTTTATTATTTATTTTTCATTCCTTATTACCTTTAAATAAATATTAGTTAATTATTTGAGTTTATATTAGACATTTTTCAATTGTCGGAACATGAGTCAAAAAATAAACTTGTTATAATTATAAATTGTCCATATGATCAAAATTATAGTTTCTCAAGAATGATATTCATAATTTTTATATCATATATATCCAATATATATGTATTTATAATAGTATGTAGAATTTGGATATAAGAAATGAAACACACCGTTCATGGAGACGGTAAGCCGTACGTATGGATGAACGCTACTTTCATTTTTTTCATATTTAAAGGGGTGAAATCTAAATTATACATAGGTATATTATAATTACAGTATAATATATATGTTATATATTTTACATAATTTAATTAATTTAATCATTTATACATTCCATATAGAGCATGAATGATTCATATCACATTGAGGGGGGCGGTAGTCCGCACTTCCTGAATTGAAATTATCGTATTTATAAGACATGAAAAGTGTAAGGAGATATTATAAATGATAATTAAAGTATCATATAGATAAAATAAATATCATATATTATTACAGTTCCACCATAATTTCCACCATAATTGGTGGTAGGAGAAGATTGAATAATCATCTTTTCATGAGGTTGTAGTTAACTGTCCATAGAAATAGCTTGTTCTATACCCATTAAATAAGGGTGTGTGTAAATGTAGTTTGAATAATTATCATAAAATAACCTAGTATATTGAGCATACTGGTGTTGTTATGTAAACAAATAATAAGAAAAAAATAGGGAGTGGATAAAGAAAAAATATTGGAAAGGATCTTGAGAGAAGACATAACCTAAAATCATGTAACTTCTTTCGATTTTTAGACAAAAGTATTTTTTGAATTCCTAGGGAAATACTTATAAAATGAAGGTATGGATGTTGGGAACCTATTTGGTAAGAGTTTGGATGATCCAATGGGGATTTATTGGTGTGAGTAAGGGTTAGAGGCTGTGTCCTTTTTTAAGAGGGAGGAGGGAACTTTAGGAATGGTTGAAAGTATTATTTTATTATTAATTAATTTTCTAATTATAAAAACATAAAAGTGATGTATTTAAAAAATAAGACGAGTATAAGTCTCAATAATCTATGAAAATTGTTTTTATACATATTTAGGTCACATAAGTAACCATATCTTTTAGCTTTAACCCTTAATAAACTTATTTAACTTTAACCATGTCTTCTTGTATATTCATAATATCTGGTTACCATGGTTACATTAAAATGCCAAGAGACCCGAAATTAGAGCATTAATGAAAATTTTAACATCATATATGTTAGGTGGAGGAATAATATATTTTTAGGACTATTATTACGTTTAATAAATTATTAGTTTATTTAAAAACTCATTTATGTCTATTTTTATACTATTTATATCATTAATTTTTAAAAAATCCATAAATCTATGATTAATTCAAAAAAACCTCATTAATTAAAATATAACATGTCATAATCATCCCTAAAATTCGTGTTTTTGATAAAATGTTTCAAAATAAATTTATTTTAATTTTTGTAATCTCATTTATTTAAAACATTCATTAATAAGGTAATCACTACATCACTATTGTGTCATAAATAAATTCATTTATTTTATTTATATAAATTATAAATAAAATACCATGATATAGGAAATCTTTTTAGACTTATAATAACTATTTATAGTCCAATATATCACTTATCTAACCCCATATTAAAATTGTTCTAGTAAAAGATACATGTTTAGGTTCTATTTTCCTTAACAATAAATTAAAAGTAATTAAATGCCATTTTCACACACAAGTGGCTCCATGGTGTCCTAAAATACACCCAAGGATTCCCATGGTCGTAAATATCTCATCCAATTGGTTTAATAAATGTTTTAGGGTAATTTAATATTATTATAATATTATTTTTTACCCTAATTTACCAGAGTTACCCTTTAACCACGGTAAATAAAATATTTATTGAAGTTAATATTCATAATGTCTAAAAAAAGAAATTAACTATTTACAAAATTTGTACCTCTTGATTTAAAAAATGGAATCCATTTTTCCAAATTCAAATCAGAGAAGTTTCTCAAATTAATTTAAAAGTAATTCCAATTTTCAAAACCAAAAATATTGTTTTTAAGAAGTAAAAACTGCCAAAAAATTGACATGTTTTTATATCCAATTTCGACATTAAATTACTTTCAATGAAAAACATTGGATTAAGTGATAAAAATATAGTATAATTATACTTTAAAACAAATTAAAAATACAATCTAATCATATAAATAAATTAGACAAAAAGAATGTTTTGACTTAAAATGTTGTATTTTTCACTATTCATTAAAAAAATGAACTTTATCCGAAAAATAACAAAAAAATTTCCAAAGTAAACTTTTAGGTCCCAATTCTAAATAATAGATTTATTGTTTCAAATAGAACTTATAAAAGTGACAAAAACCTGATTTAAAAAGGGTTCTCTGTCAAAAGGCGGTAAAACTACCTTTTAAAAATATAAGAGTATTTATGCTTAAAGTTGGATTCATTCTCATTTTAAGCCTCTAAAATTTATTGAATAAATGTAAAGACATTTAAAAAACTTGTATAATCATAATATGGTTAGCTATGTTCATTATCTCCAATACAATGACTAAGTGTTAACTACCATTTAAAAAAATAATATAATAATAATATTATTTTTATCAGTATGGCTGAGCCTTGTTTGCAACATAAGATTTCAAAGAAACCCATTGTTGTGTGTTGGATATGCCATAAAACACAAGAATACCATTTAAAGTAAAATTAATATTTATATAATAAATATGAAAATTTCATATTATTTATTTACCTGGGATGTTACATCCTTCACCCATTTTGGAAATTGTGTCCTCTTAATTTTATTCACTTATATAATAAGTGGGGATATTTATCCCTCATAGATTTTTTAGATTCCCATGTTGCCTCTTAGACCATATGGTTTTTCCAAAGAACCATTACCTGATGAATTATCTTATTCCACAACTCTTTCTCTCTTCAGTCAAGAATCTAGACTGGTTGTTTCTCATAAGAACGATTCTCTTCCAATTGTACTATCTCTAGACTCAAAACATGAGATTGATCTGGCATATAATTTCTCAACATTGAAACCTGAAAAAAATTGTGTACCTGGGATAAACATGGAGGTAAAGACACTCAGTGAGAAACTGATCCAATATTCTCTAGGAATTCATATGGTCCAATGAACCTTAGACTAATCTACCCCTTCTTACCGAAACACACCACACTTTTCCATGGAGAAACTTTGAGAAAGACACAATCACATATCTCAAAAGAAAGATACTTCCTTTGGTTATCCAGATAACTTTTCAACCTGCTCTAAGCTGTCCTCATTTTTTTGTATCAACTGAACTTTCTCTTCCATCTCTTCTACAAATTCTAGTCCCATCAGTTACCTTTGACCTACTTCATCCAAAAAATATGAATTTCGAATCCACTTACCATATAATGCCTCAAATAGATCTATCTGTATACTGGAATAAGAACTATTTTTATAAGAATACTCAACCAAAGAAAGATGTTGGTCCCAAAATTTCTAGTAATCCATTTAGAAAGCACGTAGCATATCTTCCAATGTCTGAATTTTTTGTTCTGGCTGCCCATCTGATTGATGATGAAAAGCTTTACTAAAATTTAATTCAGTTCCCAATGATTTCTACATGTCTTTCAAAAAGTTAGAAGTAAACATGGGATCATGATCAAATACAATATACTGGGGAACTCTATACAACATGACTATCTATTTAAGATAGAACTGAGGAAGTTTATCTAGGGACAAAGTATCTTGAATAGCAAGGATATGAGCATATTCAGTCAATCAATCAATAATAACCCAGATTACATTATTTCCTAGATATGTCTTTAGTAATCCCACAACAAAGTCCATGGATATATTTTCCCATTTCCACTCTAGCACCGGTAAAGGCTATAGTGTCCCATTCAGTAACTGTCGCTCTACATTAACCTATTGACAAGTCAAACACTTCACAATAAATTTAGCAATATCTCTTTTCATTCCATCCCACCAGTAATACTCCCGATGATCTCTATACATCATATTACTACCAGGATGAACTTAAAATGGAGAACTATTAGGTTCACATAACAACTCTTTCTTCAACTATGAATCACAAGGAACACATAACGTCTTCCCAAATCACAAAATAAAATCATTATCAATGTTAAATTCAGGAAACATACCTTTATGAACCATCTATACCTTTTTATAAAACTCACTGTCTTCCTTATGCACTTTCTTAATTCTGTCCGAGAGAGATAATTTCACTAACACCTGAAAAAAACAGGGGAATTTCCTACGCCAAACACTTCTATGACAATTTTCACCAAATTTTTAATCAATGGATACTATTCAACACTTAACATGGTTAATGTAACATTACCTTTTTGGCTCAAAGCATCTACCACTTTATTTGATTTTCTTAGATGGTAATTGTTGAACTCTCTGTGAGATGGTTATTTTAATAATCACAAATCATTGTTATCTTTGTTTATAAGTCAATTTAGTCAATTATTCATTCTGTTTTCAATGTGTTCACTATGATTAATCATGTCTACAAATGTTTATCTATTATTCTTTGTGGTTAAATATTGACCTGAAAGTGTTATTGATTGACCAAACACATTGTGAGGATTTCATGTTTTTTGACTCACCGTTAGTTATTTTCTTGAGTCACTGATGAGAACGGTCACACTGATGAGAACAGTCGCACTGATGAGAACAGTCGCATTGATGAGAACAGTTGCACTGATGAGATCGGTCGTACCGATGAGATCGGTCACACCGATGAGATCGGTTGCATCGATGAAGAATGGTCGCACCAATGAAAACGGTCGTACCGATGATAACGGCCAAAACCGATGCTGATCAAATGACCTACCGAAACTGATGCTGATCACATGAACTACTGAAACTGATGCTGATCAAATAACCTACCGAAACTGATGATATTCAAATGACATACCAAAACTGATGCTGATCACATGACCTACCAATACCGATGAAAATTCAAAATGAATTACCGATATCATGACTCACCGATAGTTCTGAAAACTGTTTGAACTTTCTACTAACCCATTTTAATTCCAACGGTCATGTTTTCTTAGTTAAATGCACCTGCTTATAATTAATTATGATTATTGAATGTCAGGAAATTGTACCTCGTACCTGTAAAAAGGAAATCATTCTTTTTTCCAGATCTCAAGGAATAAAAAGGAAGATCTTTATTAAAAAGGGAGAGGTAAACAAAAAATAGAAAAACACACGAAAGAAGGTGCACATGTATGAAGTCCCACAGAAAATAATTAGAACTCGAAGAACTCTTGTAAAAACCAGAGAGCTTGAAGAGGATGTTTTACCTGGAACAAACACAATGATGAGTATCTGTGCCTTACTAAAAATCATATGCACAATTCTAAATAGCTATAGCTGAGAAGAACAATGATACTCTATTTTGATTCATCCTCCCCAGAAAGGACTTGAATTTCATCTGCAACATCAAAATGAGTCCAGAGCTCATCTGAAATTACACAGAACATTATAAACTCTTTTATTTCTTCTGTTGTATCCCTTTGCTTAACATTCTGAGCAGTGTTTGTGTATCTGTCTTTTTCGTAGACACACATTGACTCATAAGCTGAACTGGAGGATACTAAATCCTCACACCAAACTTTCTTCACCTTCTTGTATCCCACTGTAATTTGTGGAAGAGTTCAAGGGTGACCTGGACAGCCTGAGAGCTGTTGCTATTGTTTTTCCCACGTAGAACTGTGGTAGAGGTCTTAGGACCTGAACAGTATCTGTACTGTTGTTTTCCTTGATCTAGGGTGTGGATCAAATTTATATAAATTGTTTGAGAGGAATAAGTCTCATCTTGAGACTGAAACTCTTGGTTATATCTGGTATGCATCTTAGATTATGTTTTAAAGTATATTATATATTTACTTTGAAATACAAATCTATTTTAAACTTACTCTGATAGTTAAATTAGCTAGTGTTTTTAAATTTTTTAAATCAGTATATTAGTTTCAAAAGCTAATTTAATCCTATGATTAAATTAACTGACACCTAATCAATCTTCTGAGAATCTAATTGAACCTTTGTAGTTTTAAAAATTCACTACAGTTTGACTTGTTTCTAAATTGGGGGATTTTAATAGAAATATTTTAACAAATATGTTTAATTGGAACTCAATTCACCCCCCTCTTGAGTATCCACTCCCACCAACATTTGGTATCAGAGGATTTTTATTTATAAAGTATTTTAGAATACTCTTTTTTTCAACTGTGATTTTAGTTGTATCTCAAAGATCTTAAATTTCTATTAGTTCTAAATTTTATCTCTTTGTATATATTTTCTAAAATCTAATTATGTATAATAGACTAGAAGGTTATACTACCAACATACCACCTTTCTTCAATGGTACAAATTATGCCCAGTGGAAACTTAAAATGAAAATTAACTTAGAGAGTATGTGATCCAACATCTAGAATGCTATAGAAACTCAATATAAGATTCCAGACACTGAGAGAACTACTTGGGATGAACCAACTAAAACTTCTTATAATAATAACTGTAAAGCTATGAATGCCCTATACTGTGCTTTAGGCGATGAAGAATTTAATCGTATATCTGCTTGCAAAACTACCTATGAAATTTGGGATACCTTGGGTGTTTCTCATGAAAGAACAACCAATGTTAAAAAAATGAGACTAAACACCTATACTATTAAGTATGATAATTTTAAAATGAAGTTTGATGAAACTATCTCTAACATGTATCTCAGGTTCAATGAGATTTTCAACACTATGAGCTCACTTGGAATGGCTGTTTGAGAAAAGGATCAAATCATGAGGATATTAAGATTTTTACTAGACAAATGGAGAGGCACATCTGTCTCAATTAGATAATCCTATGATATTGGTGCTTTACATATTAAGGAATTAATTGGTAAGATTATGATGTATGAAGAATAACTTAAAGTAAATAAGGAAGAAGATGATGAACCAAAGAATAAGTCAGTAGCCTTTAAGGCATCTGCTTCAAAAATAAAAGATATGGAGAAAGTTCATATACCTACTGAAAGCTCGAGTAGTGATGAGAATGCATCTGACAGTGATGCAGAGATGGCTCAGATAGCCAGGATATTCAATAAGTTCTATAGGAAGAAGAAATTCTTCAGAAAATAAAACTACAAAGGTAAATATGACAACAAAGGTCACTGGAAGAAAGATTGGAAGAAGTCTAATAAGAGTGATGAGATTGTCTGTTATGAGTGCAAAAGGAAAGGATAGATTAAGGATGACTGTCCAAAGTTAAAGTTCAAAAATAAATATGACTACAAGGATAATAAGTACAAGAAAGCAATGAAAGAAACTTGGAGTGCTTCAAAAGACACTTCAATTGATTCTGATTCTACTAAGGATAAAGACTCTCACAAGGCTAACATGTGTTTTGTGACAAACACATATGAGGTAACACTGAACACTCCTCCTTAGAATTCATATTATTCTGGAGTTGATTATGATTCTGAATCTGAAAACATGATAAGAGAAGAGTTGTTTGAATATTTTAATATGCTAGAAGAAACCTGTAATGAGATTAAGGACTAGTATAAAACCTTAAAGAAACAACATGCTTTAACCATATCTGTTAAATCTTCCCTTGACATAGGGAAAGAAAAGAATGCTCAATTACTTAAGGAAAATACTGAACTGAAAATGTCTAATGAGCAACTAATAAAGGACTTAGAAAATTTCACTAATAGAAAAGACACACTTACACAAATGTTAGGTAAACAATTGTCATAAAAATATACCACTAGAATAGGATATCAGCCTGGACAAAGATAGATTACTCAATATAGATTTATTCCTAAATCTAGACAGAATGCTGCTAGTTCTAGTTCTGGAAATACATATGCATCAACTCATTATTCACATTTCTATAGATCAAATAAAGTTTATCTTTCAAAATCTATTGATTCTGTAGATTATATGAGACCCATGGGACAAATCTGGGTACCTAAGGCTTTGTTTGCTAACCTATCTGAACCCAAGAAAAGCTGGGTACCAAAATCATTTTCTATTTAAACTTGTTTTATAGGAAACTTGCTTGAAATGTTCTCATAAGAAGGTATGGTACTTGGATAGTGGATGTTCAAGGAATATGACTGGAGATTATTCATGCTTCAAGAGTTTAATTAAGGTTTATGGAGGCCATGTCACATTTGGTGATAATTCAAAACGAAAAATCATAGGCCTAGGCTAGATTGGTAACACTGATTTAGTTTTAATTTCCAATGTCTTATTTGTTGATGGGCATAAATATAATCTGTTATGTATTACTCAGTCGTGTGATGATGGTTTCAATGTTAAATTTGAAAATGATTCATGTAATGTTTTTAATTCTAAAAATTCTTTAGTATTTTATGCTTTGAGAAATGAAAATGTTTATGATGTTGATTTGAATTCTTTATCTAAATAGAACATTACTTGTTTAAATGATTTCTATAAAGAGCCTTCTCTAGGGAAGAAGAAGATTAGGACACTCCAACATTCATTCACTTAGAAAGCTAACTAGGAAGAACTTAGTTAGAGACCTATCCAAACTTGAATTCCCAACTAACAAAGTTTGTAATCCCCGTAAAAAGGGAAATGAACATAAAGTTTCATCCAAATTAAAGAAATAAGTTTCAACTTCTCAACCTCTCAAGTTGGTTCACATGGATTTTTTTGGACCTTCTAGAGTTTCTAGTTTAAATGGGAAGCACTATGTCAATGTCTTAGTAGATGATTTTTCTAGATATATTTTGGTATATTTTTTAGCTCACAAAAGTAAAGCTTGTTCTTACTTTATTAAATACTCCAAGTATGTAGAGAAGCTTAGTGGAATTAAGATTAAGACCTTGGGAAGTGATCATGGTCGTGAGTTAGAAAATCATGAGTTTGAATCTTATTGCTCACACAATGGCTATAATCCCAACTTTTCTGCCCCTAGAACCCCTCGGTAGAATGGTGTAGTAGAAAAAAGAAATAGAACCCTTCAAGAAATTTCATGAACTATGCTAAATGAATATGACCTACCTATTTATTTTTGGGCTGAAGTTGTAAATACAACTTGTTATATTATCAATAGAATCTTGATCAGACCTATTCTTAAGAAGAACCCTTATGAACTGGGGAACTATAGGAAACCTAAAGTTAGTTACTTCAGAGTCTTTGGTTTCAAGGTCTTTATTCTCAATACTAAGGATAATCTAGACAAAATTTCATCCAAGAGTGATGAAGGAATATTTTTAGGATATTAAATTACTAGAAAATCCTATAGGGTATTTAATAAGAGAACCAAGTGTGTGGAAGAATTTCTTCACATCAAATTTGATGAAACTGATCCACATGAACCTAAACCTTCTCTTGAAAATCTTGATGAAGATTTGTCTATTCTGAATCTTAATGAAAAATATAGCGACCCTGTTGTTAATTCAACCAGCTCTGGAAATTTTCCCGAACCTACTTCTGATGAATCCGAACCTAGAGAAGAACCTGAAATTTATAGTCCTACCTTCACTAGATCAACTAGGATTATAAAGAATCATCCTTTAGATGTTGTCGTTGGTAATCTTGATAGAGGGACACAGACTAGAGATTCTCTAAGAAATCAGGTTGAACATCAAGCCTTTCTTTCACAGCTAGAACCTAAAAATATCAATGACGCAATCAATGATGAATTTTGGGTAGTGGATATGCAAGGAGAGTTAAATCAATTTGAAGGAAACAAAATCTAGGTATTAGTATAAATACCTAAGGACACCTTGACTATAGGCACGAAATGGGTTTTTAGAAACAAGTTTGATGAATCAGGAAATATAGTTAGAAACAAAGCAAGGCTAGTTGCACAAGGGTATAGTCAAGCAAAAGGAATAGACTAGGAAGAAACATTTGCACTTGTAGCTAGATTAGAAGCTATTATGATTCTACTTGCCTATACTACTCATCTGAATTTCAAGTTATATCAAATTATTGTTAAAAGTGATTTTCTAAATAGTTTTATAATTGAAGATTTTTTTATTGAACAACCACCTAGTTTTACAAACACCCATTTTCAAAATCATGTTTTTAAACATTCTAAAGATTTATATGGTTTAAAATAGGCTCTAAGAGCTTGGTATGATAGACTTACTAATTTTCTTATCTCAAAAGGTTTTCCTAAAGGAATTATAGATCCCACTCTTTTTATTAAAATAATTTCTAAAGATATTTTGATGGTACAAATCTATGTTGATGATATTATCTTTTGATCTTCTAAAAATTCTTTATGTACTGATTTTTCAAAGATTATGCAAGATGAATTTGAAATGAGTTTAATGGGATAACTCAAGTATTTTCTTGGATTTTAAATTTTTCAAAAGAAAGATGGTATTATTATAAATCAAAGTAAATACACAAAAGGTCTTTTAAAATGTTTTTGTTTGGATAGTAATAAGGGAAGTAATAAAACTATGAGTACCACCTATAAGTTGGATGATGATGGAACTGGGAATCCAGTTGATCAAACCAATTATAGAAGAATGATTGGATGTTTACATTATCTTACTGCTAGTCGACCATATATTTTTTTAGTGTATGCATGTGTGCAAGATTTCAAGCTAATCCTAAAGAATATCATTTACTTGTTGTTAATAGGATTTTCAAATATCTTAAATATACTACAAATTTAGTTTTGTTTTATCCAAAAGACAATCCTTTGACTTAATGAGTTATTCAAATGATGACTTTTCCGGTTGCAAGTTAGATAGGAAGAGCACATATGGAACATGTCATCTTTTGGGAAAGTCCCAGGTATCATGGTGTAGTAAGAAAAAGAACTCTTTTGCATTGTCTACTACTGAAGCAGAATACATTGCTGCTGGTAGTTGTTGTGCACAAATTCTGTGGATGAAACACACCCTGTTAGACTATGGATATAAATTTAGACATGTGTTTATAAATTGTGATAACACTAGTGTAATTAGAACCTCTAATAATCCCATGTCTCACTCTAGGACTAAGCACATTGATGTCAGACATCACTTTTTGAGAGATCATTTTCAAAAGGGTGACATTTCTCTAGAATTTATTGACTCTGAACATCAATTAGATGATATCTTCACCAAACCTTTGAGCTATGAAATATTAGATTTTATTAAGCAAGAGTTATGTATGATGAATCAGTGAAACCAATCAGTGAAACCGATCAGTGAAAATGATCAGTGAAACCGATCAGTGAAACCGATCAGTGAAACCAATCAGTGAAACTGATAAGTGAAACCGATCTTTGCTACCGTTTCTGTTTTACAGTGTTCAACACTTCTATTGTTTATCAAAATGAATTTGTTTTACTTAATTGATATTTTATTTAATATTGTAACCCTAAATGATAAATTTAATGACCCATGACTATTTATTTTCCCAAGAACTATGACTTTCCATCTCCCGCCAAACCTTACTTTTTATGAAACTTGAACCTCTTGAACCTCTCAAACATTTTTAAATCCTTGAAACCTTTCAAACCTCTCAATCCTCCAAATGGAAAAGAAAAAGTGACAAAGCAAGGAATATGAAGGTTCCTCTCCTGTGAAATCCAGTTGAGGAGAATCGAGCAGCACAAATCAAAGGTCAGTAAACCCGGAGTTGGAAACTCAGGTGGTTACATCTAAAAAGGAAGTGAGTTCTGAATGGGTGTTAAATAGTAAGTCTGCTATTTTAAAAGTATTGGAGATACAAGTATGGAAAGACTATTTATGTGATAATAATAGAGTCTACTACCCAAAGCATGTGCATGAGTTTTATTTGAACTTAACTATTGTGTTGGATGGAACAAAAGATGCAAGACTATCTTCTGTAGTCAAAGAGAAAAAAATATCTTTTTCATCAAAGCAGTGGGCCGAGTGTTTGGTAGTGCCTCATAAAGGTAGATATGAAGACTATTCTGGTAATATTCCTACTACCACTGAATATTTTTCGTATGAACTTGCTCTGAAGATGCTGAATGGAAATTCTGAATCTAGAATAATAATAGCTGCTGAGTAAGATGGTGAGAGTAGAATTTTGTTTACGTTTATTCAGCACCAAATCTATCCCAGAAAGGGTGATTTTGCTACTGTGAAGTATCAGGATGTTTTCCTATTGTTTTTTTACTAAATGGTGAGAAGATAAACTTGTGTAGATATATTACTATCCATATTACTGAGATGGTGAATCCATCCAAGAAAGATACAACCTTCTTCTACTCTAAGAAAATGTCATCTATGTCAAAGTTTTTGGGCTGTGTTGAAAATAGAGATGAGTGTATCTCATCTAGTATTAGTTTTTTTATTAACCAGGATATCTTCAAAGGAATGAAAATCAACTAGAATCCATGGAATAAGGTATGGGTTGCTGATGAAGATAAGTTGTATGAATCCTTTAATCCATCTGACCATCCTAAGAGACCAAAGGGGATGAGATATCATGGTTTAAAAAATAGTGAAGAAGTTGTTTATTCTAATGAGGAAGAGGAGATAGAAGTTCCTAAGGAAACTGGAGAGTCAACTAAGAAAGGAACAATGGAAGCTGAGGCTGATGATGACGTGGATACTAAAAAAGAGCCTGAGTCACCTCCTGATGACAGGAGTGATCCAGATACAGTAAGTCCTAAGAAAATAAGAATGGAATTTGGACCAGCTAGTCCACCTCTCAAGTTACCAGAGACAGAACCTCTTCTAGGTGATGAAGAAGAAGCTGAAACTGAAGAATCAAATTCTGAGGAGTATGAATCCAGTAGAAAAGATAGTACCGATGGAACTTCAATAAATAATAATTGAAATGAAAATGGTGATGATGATGATGGAAATGATGATGATGGTGATGATGATGACAATAATGATGTTGGTGGTGATGATGATGCTGCTACTTGACCAGTAGATGGTCAAAATATGATCCAAGATGATCCAAAACCTCAACGAGTTGAAGAAGAAGCTGTTCTTGACGCTGAAAGAATAATACAGATAGAGATTGATGTAGGTGAAGAAATCTCACATGAAAATTCTGGAAAAACTGATTTTGTAAAGCCCCAATATACCTCTTATAAAGCTGCATGGGAGGAAAACCTAGGTTTTTCTGTTCTTGGTTTGGATTATTCAGAGGAAGAAGAAGAAGGGGTGACCAAATCAAGGGAAAGCCTCTCAGTTAAGGCTAGAATAGATGCTAAGAATGTGAAAGTGACAATAGAAAGACCTGGTCCTTCAGTTTCTCGATCGGATTTAGACAAATTAAAAGATGAGTTTCCCCTTGCAGTTAGAGAGACAATGAAAGAGGAATTATCTCATACTCTTGATCCTGCTTGTGTGAATTTATCTAAGGCTTATATGGATTCTATAACTCAAAGAATAGTATGTATTATCAATCCATACCGGTGAAATACTAGTGAATTGATTGGCAGGCACATTACCTCTCTAAATCAAGTACTCAAGGATTTAGGCAATGAATTAGTTTCTCTATCAGGAGAATTTAGATCAACCATCACTGGTATGACGGAAGTTATGAGAAATTTGATAGAACATCTGAAAAATTCAGATTTGAGAAAGTTGAAGGCCGAGATAACTTAGGTTGTTGCTTAAGCTAGCTCTTCCAAAGTGACCAAGATTTCTGGTCATGAGATCAATGCTTTAAAGGATGTTATAAAAGAAGAGTTAGCTGCACTTGGACAGATTTTGGATTTGGACTCACTGAAAATGTTGAAAGAAAATAGTGATCATATTCACAAGATAGTAAATCTTTATTTAGCTGATGCTACTCAGGCTCAGAAAGAGATCAAAGAAAAGGTAGATCACTATTTCTCTAAAATCTATACCAAGCATGAGTTGAACTATCCGTTTAAAGTCTTGGATGAAAATTTAAGGCATCCTCCAGTCATTGAAGCCTTTAAGGCTCCGATACATCAGTTGAACGATTTTACTCCTACTCTCAAAAGTTTTATGCAGAACAAAGATGATTTTGAGAAGGCCATGAAATATGGTGGTGAAGTCATTCAATATTTTATCAATCTGCTCAAACCCTATCTTCATGTGCAAGTTAAGGAAATTTTTTTTCCTACTGCTGAGCCTCTCAGTCCATCCAGTGTTGCTCCTAGTCAGTTATCAGTTTCTCAAGATCTCTCCAATATTTGGCTAGTCATTCAGTAGCTTCCTTCAAGAAGATCTTATACTCAACCACAAGTGACTTTACCACCCACTCTGCTTCCAACCCGAGCTCTGATACCTCCTCTTTCCATCCGGTTAGATCAACCTTCCACCAAGCCACTCTTTGGCCCATCCATTCCTCCATCTACTAATGGAAATATCCTCTGCATCCCAAGAAGTATCCATGCCTGTCATTTTTGATAGGGTGTCTTTTATGTGTTTCTTTTTCTTGTACCTTTTTCAATGGTTATTTCAATGGACCTTTCTTCTTCTTGCTAATCCCAAAGGGGGATAAATAATGACGACTTCTTAAATGATGAATACTTTTCTACTTGAATATATAAATAAATGGGAGAAAATAATATATATATAATGGGGGAGTAATGACTACTTATATAAATGACTACATAGATAACATACCTTATATATAGAGGGGAGCTCTATGTAATCTAATTCTACGTTGATATACGCTCACTCAGTTCATGATCTGGTGCATTTTCTGACGATCTGTTTATATTTGGTTATATATTTTGTTTATATAGGGGGGAATAATAAATGTTATATCATCTCCTCTCTCTTCATTTGTGCCACAGACTTGTGATTATAAAAAAGGAGGATATTGTCAAACTCTCTGTGAGATGGTTATTTTAATAATCACAAATCATTGTTATATTTGCTTATAAGTCAATTTAGTCAATTATTCATTCTATTTTCCATGTGTTTACTATGATTAATCATGTCTATAGATGTTTATCTATGATTCTTTATGGTTTAATATTGACCTAAAAGTGTTCTTGATTGACCAGACACTTTGTGAGGATTTCATGTTTTTTGAACCACCGTTAGTTATTTTCTTGAGTCACCGATGAGAACGGTCGCACCGATGAGAACAGTCGCACTGAAGAGAATGATCGCACCAATGAGAATAGTTGTATAGATGAGAATAGTTGCACTGATGAGATCGGTTACACCGATGAGATTGGTTGCACTGATGAAGAATTGTCACACCAATGACAATGGTCGCATTGATGATAATGTCCGAAACCGATGCTGAACAAATGACCTACCGAAACTGATGCTGATCACAAGTCCTATTGAAACTGATGCTGATCAAATGACCTACCAAAACCGATACTGATCAAATGACTTACCGAAACCAATGCTGATCAAATGACCTACCAAAATCGATGCTGATCAAATGAGCTACCTAAAACGATGCTGATCACATGACCTATCGATACTGATGAAAATTAAAAATGACTTACCGATCTCATGACTCACTGATAGTCATGAAAACTGTTCGAACTTTCTACTAATCCTTTTTAATTCCAATAATCATATTTGCTTAGTTAAATTCACCTGCTTTTAATTAATGTTGGTTGTTGGATGTCAAGAAATAGTACCTCGTACCTGTAAAAAGGTAATCATTCTTTTCTCCAGATCTCAAAGAATAAAAAGGAAGATCTGTAGTAAAAAGGGAGAGATGAAAAAAAAAGATAATAAAACACGAAATAAGGTGCACGTGTATGAAGTCACACATAACACAAGGAGATATCGAAGAACTCCTGTAAAAAACCAGAGATCTTGAAGTAGATATTTTACCAGGAACAAACACTGAGACGAGTATCTATGCCTTACTGAAAATCATATGCACAATTCTAAATAGCTGTAGTTGAGAAGAACAACAATACTCTGTTTTGAGTCATCCTCGCCAGAAAGGACTTGACTTTCATCTGAAACATCAAAACATGTATAGAGATCATCTACAATTACACAAAGCATTCTAAACTCTTATATTTCCTCTATTATATCCCTTTTTTTAACATTCTGAGAAGTGTGTGCGTATCTGTCTTTTTTGTAGACACACATTGATTCCAAAGCTGAACTGGAGGATACTAAATCCTCACACCAAACTTTCTTCACCTTCTCGTATCCCACTGTAAGTTGTGGAAGAGGTCAAGTGTGAGATGGACAACTTGAGAGCTGTTGCTATTGTTTTTCCCACATAGAACCGTGGTAGAGGTCTTATGATCTAAACAGTCTCTGTACTGTTGTTTTCTCCGATCCAGGGTGTGGATCAAATTTATATAAATTGTTTGAGAGGACTAAGTCTCGACTTGAGACTGAACCTCTTGGTTATATCTGCTGTGCATATTAGATTAAGTTTTAAATTATATTATATATTTTGTATTCCGCTTCTATTTACTTTGAAATACAAATATATTTTAATTTTACTCTGATAGTTAAATTAGAAAGTGTTTGTAATTTTTGTTAATCAGTAGATTAGTTTCAAAAGCTAATTTAATCCTCTGATTAACTTAACTGAGATATAATCAATCTTTTTAGAATTTAATTGAACCTTTACAGTTTTACAAATTCACTACAATTTGTCTTGTTATTAAATTAAGGGATTTTAATAGAAATATTTTAATTTTTTTTAATTGGAACTCAATTCACCCCCTCTTGAGTATCCACTCTGACCAATAGTAATGAATCATGAAATCATAAACCTTGATTAATCATAACCATATCCTATATCCCATGTTCAATTTTTTTAGTGAATATACACTTCAAACATTTCTAGTCAGTATATATTTCACATTTTTCTGCATATAGATGATGCCTCCAAAATTTTAAAGCAAACAAAGTAGCTAATTCCAAATCATGTGTAGGGTAATTTAACTCATGAGGTTTTAACTAAAATGATGGATAACCAATTAATTGATCATTCTTCATTAGAACACAACCAATTCCTTTCAATGAAGCAAAATTATAGATAGAAAATTCACCATATCTGGAAGGTAATTCCAAAACTAGAGAATTCACCAATCTTCTTTTCAATTCCTAAAAAAAATCATTATATTCTTTTTCCCAGGTGAACATAACACCTTTTCGAGCTAACCAATCCATTGGGCTAGATAGCCATGAAAAATTCTCAAAAAACCTTATGTAATGGAATGCCAAACAAAGGAAACTATGAATTTTGGTTATATTTGTGGGTCTCAGCCATTCTTTAACAACATTTGTTTTAGCAGGATCAATAGTTATGCCATTTTTTGAAACAATGTGACTAAGGAATGAATTTTTTTTGTAACCAAAACTCACAATTTCTGAATTTACAATACAAATTATTTTATTTTAAGGTTTGAAAGACAACCCTTAAATGAATTTCATGTTCCTATTTACTTTGGGAATATACCAAATTGTCATCAATAAACACAATCAAAAACTTATCTAAGAACCCAAATAAAATTATATTCATAAGAACCATGAATACAACAGGTGCATTAGTTAACCCGAAATGCATAACTGAAAATTCATAATGGCCATATATAATATGAAACACGGTCTTCATAATTCCTGCTTCCTTTACTTTCAATTGATGGTACCCTGAACTTAAGTCAATATTTTAAAAATACTGATCTCCCCAGAGCTGATCAAACAAATCACCGATATGAGGCAAAAGATACTTATTATTAATAGTGATATTATTTAAAGCTCTATAATCAATACAATGTCTCATTGAACTATCTTTCGTTTTAACAAACAATACTATAGCACCCCACAGTGATGTTCTAGGTCACATGACACCTTTATCTAACAACACCTATAATTGTTTCTTTAACTATAAAAGTAAAATTTGAGTCATTCAATAAGGGTGTTTTGAAATTGTCTTAGCATCAATAACTAAGTCAACAATAAATTTAATTTACTGATCAGGTATTATACTAGGAAACTCATCAGAAAAAAAATCAAGATACTCATTTAATATTGGAACATCATTAATATGAACAATTCTTTCGTTTTGAATAATATGTACAAGGTAACAGTCATTTCCATCTTTTACTACTTTTTTAGATTCCTATATGTTATCAGAGATAAGGGTTCATTATTGAACACAAACTAAATGTATTTCTTAAAAGAAACCTCTTTACATCTACAGTTAATCTTAGAATCACAAACAAAAAGAAAATATATTCCCAAAACAATATCAAACTCTATTAGAGAAAAAAAACAATGTTTTCAGGAAAATTCATTCCACAAATAAGTATAATAAGATTCATATAATTTCTTTTTTCCTCAATATTTTCCCTATGCATTTTTACCATAAATTCTGGATTCATTTCATGAGGAGGAATTCCAAATTTACTTGAAAATTTCTTATAAATGACAAAATGTGTAGATCTTGAATCAATCAATACATTGGAATAATCTTAAAAAACAACAATGTACCAGATACCACATCATTCTATAGTACCACATAAATCGTAGTAGCAGTAAAAGAATTTTTCCTACACTTATGCTTTTGATTTTTCTAGTTTCCACCCTGGGTAATCAAATTTGTACATACATTGGCATAATGCCAAACTCATTGCAACTAAAATATATTAACACTAGATTTTCATTTCCTACTTGACCATCATCCTTATAGTTATGAACAATATGACTAGTATTACAACACCAGAAGCACATTCTATATTTTCAAATACATTCACCAGGATTCTTTTTAACACACTTCTCATAAGATGGAAATTTAATATTCTTACCTCTAGGATTCTTTGACGAATAATTTCCCTTTTCCTTCCAACTGGTTATCTTATTTTGAATGATCTTACAGAACATAAAATCATTAGAAAACTCAATTTATACCTTATCAGCACATTTGACAAGTTTATCATAGCTTTTGAATTCAGGAGAGGCCAATTCTCTTCGATATTGTGGATTCAGTCCTCAATAAAATCGATTTATCTTAATATCAGGATATCTGAAGAAATTTGGAGAATTCCATGCCAGTTGAGTGAACATTTCTTTGTAAGAATCCACTGATTCATCCTCCCACCTCAATTCTAAGAATTGTTTTACCATTCTATATTGAACCTCCTTATGAAATTATTTCTCAAGAAACATACCTTTGATTTTTTCCCAACCAAGAGCATCAATATCCTCACATTCCCTAATATTTTTAACCATCAAACACCATTAATATTATTCTCATTATAAATTAAAAACAATGAGACAACCCTTTCAATTGACTGTACAACCCATGACATTGAATTCTTTTCCAGTAATTTGATCCACCCTTCATCTTAAATAGTGTCAGATGATCCCTTAAATGATGGGGGATGTTGCCTCCTGAAATGATCTACTATAGAGATGTTCTTATAGGGTAGATCTGGTTGTCCTCATGAATGTATACAACTTCCATTTATTTCTTGATTCAACTTTTCCATTACTGCAAAAAAACTATTCTATTCAGATTCGAACCATCTCGGGATGCTGATTTGGAAGGTTATTCTCCTTTGTATGCCTTCCCAGCACTACTTCCCTATTTCCTCTACGTAAAACCGTTATGAACAAACATACATTGGATAAGGAAACATGATAATCTTAAAATTCTATATCATTCCATTTGTCCATAATGTGAAAATCATTTATGGATATTCTATTAACAAAATTCTAACTCCTAAAGTTATCTAAACTGAACTCTGATACAAACTATAAGGCTCCACCATTAAACATTAATTTTTTTGAATTAAGTTAATAATTCAAATTGAGGATCTTATCATGTTTAGAGATTTAGATAATTATATCATAACATATACATAACAACTTGAATATTACATGTAAACACTTCTACTTAGTATCCCTTATTTCACAAAATAAAAACTTTTAAAAAAAAGAAACATGTTTTGTTCTATGTTTTAAACAACATGAATTTTCTATGATCCCATCCTTGACCCTACTCCACTTTAAGTCATGTGACAAACATTTAAAAAACTTGGGATAAGAATAAAAAGCTCAATAAGGGATACACAAAGAAGGAAAAATGTTAGTTTTTCAAAACAATATGTAAACCATGAATACTTTATCCTAAGTAATAATTTTCCCCATTATGAAGTAGTAAATACTATTTACTGAATAAAATTTGTTTAATACCCTTTTATAACCAAAATATTTCTATAAAACCCATATAAAGAACACATAACAAATAAAAGGTAAACCTGGGACATAATCATACGTAAATGGAATAACCATATGGTCAACTTCCACAAATCATTTTGACAAATGTAATAGTCATATGATCGACTTACATACCCAATTCATTGTAGGTTATAACATAACCACCTATCATTGTTTTATCATGGAACCAAACATCATTTTCTTTATCACGTAACCACCCGTTAAATATTGAAGTACGATTATATAATCATCACACATAAAAGATTGAAAATATCAACTTTTCATTCATAAAAACTTTATTTTCATTCATAAGAAATAATTTCAAGATATTAAAATATTAAATCCACTTTTAATACAATTTTCAATACCAAAATATGTAAAAGGTTATATGGTATTTATTTCCAATTTAAAAACATCACAACTTTTTAAGGAAGCTAAATATCAAATAATGCTCGTGGTGGTGGAAAGGACATTGTCACTATGTATGTTAAAAAGAAACATTACCTTTGTCATTTATTAAAAGGATACATATAAAAATATTCTCTTTGAATGACATTTGTTTTCAAAGGGGTTTATACACCATATAAAAACAAGTCATGTATAAATAAAAATATGTCTCAAAGAAAGAAGATTGAGAGAAAGTCTCTTACCTCATTTCCGACTTGAATCTTTCGTTCTTTAATTTCATAAATAATAAAAATAAGACAATTTATAATTTCTTAAAAAACCTTTGTCAATTTTATTATTCCCTTTATATCACTTATTACCTTTATATAACAATTTGTAATTATTTTTGTTCATATCAGACATTTTTTGATGTTCGGAACATGAGTAAAAAATGAACTTGTTATAATTATTAATTATCCATGTCACCAAAATTCCATTATATCCAAAATGATATTCATGATTTTGATATAATATATATAATATATATCTATTATATTTGTATTTAGAATAGTCTGTAACATTTGTATATAATAAATAAAATGCAGCATTAATGGAGACAGTAAGCCGTACGTATGCATGAACGCTACTTTTTTTCATATTAAAAGAAATGAAAACAAAATGATTAATAGGTATAATAGAATTAAAATATAATATATATAATATATATATGTTATATATGTTCATTAATTCTATTATTTATACATTCCATGTATATCATGAATGACTCATACTACTTTGAGGGTGCAGGTAGTCCACACTTCCTCAAATGAAATTATCGTAGTTATACGACATGAAAAGAATAATGTTATGGTATAAATGATAATTAAAGTTGAATAAAGATAAAATAAATATCATAAATATCATATATAATTACATTTCCATTATAATGTACACCTTAAAATGTGGTATTATAGGATTGAAAAATAATCGTTTCATGAGGTAGTAGTTTTCCATCCACGAAAATAGTATGTTCTATACCCATTAGACGAAGGTGTGTTTAATTGTAGTTTGGATATTTCCCATAACAATAAACTAGTATATTGAGGGTACTGGTGTTGTTATATAAAAAAATAATAAGATGATAATAGGGACCAGAGAAGGAAAAATAAAGGAAAACAACTTGAGAGACGACGTTACCTCAAATTAGGTAACTTCCTTTGATTTGAGCAAAAAAGATTTCTTTAATTGCCTTCTTCCTTGGGGAAGGATTCTATGAGGAAGGGAGGGATGTTGGGAGTTTATTTGGGTAGAGGTTTGATGATCCATGGAGGCTTGAGAGGTGTGAGTAAGGGATAGAGGTGGTGTCCTTTTATAAGAGGGAGGATGGATACTTTAGAAAAGTTTGAAATTATTATTTTATTGATAATTTATTTTAGAATTATAATAACACCAAAGTGATATATTTAGAATAACAGATGAGGATGGGTCGAAATCCTCTCATAAAATGGGTTTTAAAAATGTTTAGGTGACAAAATTAACCTTATCTATCAGCTATATCCGATAGTAATCTTATTTAACTTTTACCACAACTTCTTGTATATTCATAACATATGGTTACCATAGTTAATATAAAATTAAAAGAGACCAAAAAATGGATCATTAATTACATTTTTAACAACATATATTTAATTTGGCCTAATATTAGATTTTTAAAATAATAATATCATTTAATAAAATTTTAACTGATTTAAAAACTCATTAATGTCAATTTTTATACTATTCATATCATGACATTTTAAAAAATACATAAAAACTTAATTTATTCTAAAAAAACTTTATTAATTAAAATATACCATGCCATAGTCATCCATAAAACTCATTTATGGAATAAAAAGTTTCAAAATATTTTTTTATAATCTCATTAATTTAAAACATTCATTAACAAGGTAATCACTACATCACCATTGTGTCATAAATAATTAAATTTATTCAATGTATATAAATTATAAATAAAATAACATGATTTATGAAGTCTTTTATATGTAATAATTACTATTTATATTCAAATATATCACATACATAATCCCATATAAATTATTTTTTAGTAAAAGATACATGTTTAGGAAATATTTTCTATAACATTAAATTAAAAGCAATTAAATGTCATTTTCTCACTCAAGTGGCTCCATGGGGTCCTAAAATCGACCCAAAGATTCCAATGGTCGGACATTTTTAATCCTATAGGGTTAGGACATGTGTTAGGGAAATTTAATATTATAATAATACTATTTTTACCATTATTTACCAGATTTATCCTTTAACCAGGGTAAATAAAATTTTCACAGAAGTTACTATTCATAATGTCTAAAAATAAAAGTTGTCTATTTACACAGTCTATACATCCTGATTAAAAATATTCAATCTATTTTTTCCAATTTCAAAACAAATAAGTTGCAAAAATTAATTTAAAATTAATTCCCGTTGTCGAAACAGGAAAACATGTTTTTAAGATGTAAAAACTACGAAAAGATTGACATGTGTTTATGTCAACATTCAAAGTTAAATTACTTCTAATAACCAATATTGGATTAAATAATAAAAATATAATATAATTATACTTAAAAAAAATAAAAGGACAATCTAATCATATAAATAAACTAGATGAAAAGGCTGTTTTGACATAAAATGTAGTATTTTCACTATTTATTAAAAAATGAACTTTATTAGAAAAATAAAAAAACTTTACCAAAAGTAAATTTTGATGTAACATATCTAAATAATAAGTTCATTTTTTCAAATGAATCATAAAAAAGTGACAAAAAATAGATTTAAAAATGGTTCTCCATCAAAAGGTGATAAAACGACCTTTTAAAAATATTAGAGTATTTATGCTTAAAATTGGATTCATTTTCATTTGCAGACTCAAACATTTATTAGAAAAATGTAATGAAATTTAACAAACATGTATAATCATGACATGGTTTGTTCTGTTCATTCCCGCCAACACAACGACTATGCGTTATCTACAATTTAAAATAATAATAATATTTTTTTTCAGTATGACATAGCCTTGTGTGAAACATAATATTTCTGAGAAACCCATTATTTCATGTCAGGTACACCATAAAACATAGAATCCCTTTTAAATTAAAATTAATATTTAGTTAATAAAGATGAAAATTTCATATTTTTTATTTACCTAGGATGTTACAATTAATATATCCTAGGAGTCCCAAAAGCCATGTTAATTAGAAGAACATTCTATCAATGTCATTAGAAAACATATTAGTGATAAAAATAAATTCCTAATAAATATTGAGTGATGAAAACATCATTTTGATTAAAAAAAATAATGATTTTTAATTTCATCTTCTAGTATTATATGAATCTTCTCACTAGGTTTTCAAATTTGAAAAAATAGTTCACTCTGATCATTATTCAATATAAAATAATAATGATGGGTCCTATTTTATGTTACATAATATTGGTCATGTGTTCAGTGGTATTTGGGAAATATTATTATTGTATTCAAATCAATATAGTTCATGTGAGGTATGTAGAGAATACAGGTTGTTCTTCAATCCCCTAACCAAAAATAAACATTACGGTATAATCCACAAAACATGGTGAAGTTTTATGTAACCCCATGTGTGGAGGTAATTTTCACCAAAAATAGTGATAGTACTCAAAAATTTGCGAAGCTTCTATCTTTCATAATGAACATGGGGTTTGGTACTCCCATAATGATATACTCTTGACAGGGAATGGTCCGTTATATGATAAATGAAATTTATGAACAACACCATATGTTGTGGAACTATCCATTATTAGAATAATAGTTACGCCCCAACAGTAAGGGCATGGTCCTCCATTGAGGGTGATACTCTATTGACTAATATATATTTACCTAAATAAGTCACCAATCCAATTATAGTAACATAGAGGTGATATAAGAATTTATATATTATCAATTTTTTGCATTTTACATGACTTATCATTTATTTTCATATATGATTTATTTTTAAATATAATAAATATTTGACCATTGGAATGAGAATATATTATGGGATTGGTGTTATGATTCTTAATGAATATTTAGTCTTTCATGGTGATTTTATACTTCCCAATCTATCATTGGTGTATAATTATTTTCATTTTAACTATTTTGTTTTATTTTTATTCATTATAATGTATACTTACATACTCAACATTTCATAGGAATCATTAACCACACATGTTATATAATTTTAGAACATTTAATTTTTTGAGGAGACTATTAAATATGTAGAGCCATTGAATAGTGGAGTTTGATAGAGTTAGAAACTATGGGAGATCATAGTAGAAGTCTTCTCCACTGGGGATGTGTTTTCTACAATCTTAGTCGAATCATTATTTTAGATGTTTCTTTATGAATTTTACATTCTTATATAGTTTTCATAGGATGAATTGTTCTTAATATTAAATATCTAAAAATTTCACATGTCTTTATAAATTAGTTGATATTTTTATGATATATTTAGTGGTTGTTTATTTTTATTATATTAGAGATATAGGTATTTTTATAGGATTTCATTATGTTTGAAACTCCTATGTGTGTTTTGTACTATTGGAACTAGTCACTATCCTTAGAATATTATAAGATTTTTGGGGTGTCACAATTGGACTAACCACTAGCCCTAGTGTGGCGATGGTTGTTATGGTTATAATAGAATAAGGTTTTTAGGTATATAATATAGGTTATATTTAAGTTAGTTCATTTTTATTTTTTTCTTATTTTAATTTTTTAGGAGTTGGAAGAGACCAATGGTCAATGTTGATAAATGTAAGTGATGGGGGATACATATGTATTCAATTTTATTACATCTAGATATCTGGTGGGAGTTCATGGAGTTCTGAAAAATGATTCTATGGCTTCAAACATCATCAGAAGAATCATGATGGAGTTAAATTTGGGTTAATATTGTTCCCCCATAGTTATTATGGGTGCCACTACATTTCATTATAGTGTTGGGGACATGTAAAATAAAAATAATTGCTATCCATTTCATATTCTTACACAAGAAACATGATTCAATGGTAAAAATTGGGTACTTTTTCTTCAATTTATCTGATCATTAACTAATTTTATTCACTATTCTTCTAATGTATTCCATGTGTATATAAAATACTTCCATTATGTCTATTTTATATTTCCTTCACCATATTGTAATCCCACACCAGTAATTAATTAATTTGGATTGTTTTATATGTTTTTTATTTCATTGTATTAATTTAGTTACTTCTAGTGATTCTAGATAGGTATAATACTATAAGGCATATGTAGGACAACCTTTAAATTTTTACACTATTATATGTGTTTCTTTCTATCATTTTATAGATGGGGGTGTCATCATGGTGGAATAATTAATTAATAGAACTTAAATAATATTTTATTGATCTTTAGGGTTCCTATAATATTTTATTACTTTTTATTGTCACTAAAATTTTTTATGATTTCTCAAATATCATTTATGGTGTTTCTTGAAATGAAATGTGTTTGGGTGAGGTGGTTAATAGAGTTTTAGTGTTTCAAAGTTAGGTGATAAATTATAGAAGACACCTATGGAATTTCATGAGTGTATCAAATGTTAATAGTGTCTATGGTATTAATTTTCTAGTTATGGGATGTTTTATTAATTAATATAGGGGTAAATAATGAGTGTTATTTATTAATAAATTAGTAAAGTAGGAAGATGGAGAAACCCAAGTGAAAATATTCATTTATTATATATGTGTATCCTGTATGTCAATATCATTCATTATAATTTGGGTTGAGTAAAATAATAACAAAATAAATAATTTCTAATAATAATAAAAAAACATTTATAGTGTTATAGGTTATTATCCTCACTAATTGATATATTGTTATGGTTTTGTGACTAGGTACTAGTGGGGGTAAAATAGTGCTCGTAGGTGTTTGAGGATTCTATTGTTATGATATTTGGTTGAGTCATTGTTTATGTTTTTAATGTTTTTTTATGAATACTTTATGTTGTTTTTTAATTAAATAAAATTTTATGATTGGGGAATATCATTAATTGGTGATGGTTTTAGTGAGGATTTTATATTTCATGGTCATTGGACATTTTTGTGACTGTAGAACATCAGTGGTCGAGGAAGTTGGTTCATGTGAAAATGTGATAGGGGAAGTTTTGACCACTAGATAATTAGTGGGATCCTATTTAGATTTGTATATTAAGATGAAAATGTTGGTTTTCTATCTTAATTAGGGAAATTCTATAGAGGATGGAAATTCTGAGTGAGTGGTTGGACATCAGGTGACTAGAGGATATAGTTTCAATTATGTAAAGAGGAATGAAATGTCCTATTTATGTCAGATGTGTAGAGTGGGTGTTCCCCATGGTGGGGAAATTGGGTCACTAATAATGTGATGTGGTATGATGAAGGATCTTTCAAGCCTCATGGTGTGTTTATACTATGGGTAGATCATACAAATGCAAAAAACATTTTAGAGCCATACCGATTCATATAGGTGTTGATTAATAATCTCGTAATCATGTGGTTCTGTTGACGTTGTGATTTTTAAAATTAATATTTTAAATGAATATTTATACCAATGGTGATTTTTAGGTTCACATTGGTGGTGTGAAACTGAGTTTCTTACTCACACACTACATGACAATCTTGATGTAGATATATCCCACATATTTTTCTAGGGTTTTTTTCATCCTTAAGATAAAATTATTGGAAGGATGATGATGGGTATGTATTATTGGTGAGTGTCATCATTTTTGTTTGAGATAGAAGTAACATGATCCTTGATGTCTAATGATATGATCAATAATTCTACTCATTTGGGATATGATGCATGAGATTGACCGACTTCAAGTCATATTTTATAACAGCCATTCTATGAAAAAAACTAGGTTTTAGGATCCATTATTATTATTATTAACTATGTCAATAATTATAAATAATATTTCCCTAATATTTAAAAAGAATTAATACATGATTTGAGATTGGACCACACAATATAAGAACCAAAATAATGACACATTATTGAATTATGATGGAACATTATGATTAAGGTATAGGAATATATATATATAAAATATGATGGATTATTCCATATAATGGATGATGAAATAAAATAAAACAGAAAAATTGAAAGTGGAGAATAAATTAAAAAGAGTAATATCTTTATAACTAGTAACTCACATGGACAACCATCACCTTTAGAAACCTCCATTAATATAAAAAACCTACAATGGTAAATTATAACATGAAATAAGAAAAATGTTTTCAGATCTCAAATGAAAACTATAGAATTTTGAAGTCTGAAAGAAATTTGTTTAGTTTGTATATATATACGAATCTAATAGTGCAATTGAAAATATGGTTGTTGCAATTATGGTTGATGAAAATAGGGTCATATCAATTATGGAAGTTAGTCATATATCCGATAGGTATACCAAATTCTATTTGTGTTAATTTGATAATTTGAAATAATATAACTAAAAATTAATTAGATATACGATATTAAAATATTATATATATATATATATTTAGGCTATAAGGAATCATCCTTAAACATTAAATAATCTCAGGTATTTAGAATTGATTTTTTTTATTCTGAGATATATTTTTGGAATTGAGTTTTAGAGAGTTAGGTCATAACACTTTACATAATTATCCCATTCATTAAAAAGAGGAAAAACCAACTCAGTATCCTTATTTCACAATATAAAACTTTTAAATTAGAAAACAATTTATTTTCATGATAAATCTTCATGAAATTCATCATGAATTCTTACTTTACCTTATACTTCCTTAAGAAATATGAATTATAATTTAAAAAGTTATATTAGCACAAAAATATTAGAAACGGGCATAAAAAGAATTAAATAAATCACTATTCCATGAATACTTTTAAATATTTTCATTTAAAAAAAATTAAATTCAGGCACAAAATAATCATTTTTTACCCAACAAATTAACTTCTCTGGTCCAATATTTTCATAAAACTGTCTATAATAAATCATAATGTAAAAATAAAACCCATAGAGGTTTCTTTTAAGTAATGAAAACTTCCTAATAACGCTTTCCCAAAGTTATTCTTCTCGACATTATGAAATACCATATACATTTCATTACCTTTAAATATCATAATTTTTCTATAAAACCCAATGAAATAATAGAGAAATCATAGAGGTAACTTGATAAACCATTTTCATATATTTTTCATATTATTCTTAATTACACATGGAATAGTCATCACAATTATACTATAAAAAACCATTATAGTTACATTTGAATTTAAAAACAAATTTATACAAGGAATAACCATCCCAAAATATTCTCATAACCTCTCAGGAGAAACATAATTGGTCAAAACCATCTCATATTATGAATAACCAACACATTATATTCCTTAATATCATTAGAGAAACCAAATCAGTTAAATCCATCACTTTACCTAATGCATTAGAGAGCTAGAATGGTCTCATCTGATGATGGTTTATAAAGGAAACACCCATAATAGTAAACCATTAACAAGACAAATAACATAAATAAAGTAAATACATATTTTATATCATTATGAAACATAATTAAATTAAGGGATTTTTTAATTTGATGAATATAAATATAATTAGATATCAATAAAACATTATTAAGGAAAATAAGCTTTCCATTTATAATCACTTATTTTTATGAAAACTACAGACACATAAAGAAACAAAAATTCTTTGAAAATAACCATATAAATATTTTAAGAAATATTTAAAGAAAAATAGTATTCATGTTAGTGAATAAATCCATTTATTTTATATAAGTTAAAAAATCCCTTCTATATTTTTTTTTAGAAAATTCATTATGTACCTCGTTTGGAAAATAAAAAATTATCCATTTAAAACGATTTAAAAAAAATTAAAATGGGTAAAAATGACTTAAAGAAATCATAGATGAGTCATAAAAAACAACTTTATTTAAATTTTATAATATAATTAGATGGACATGGAAGAAAAAAAATGTTTTAACAGAATCATTAATGTTAATTTTCTTTAAAAAATATCCCTTACCATGAGTTTGACTCATCACACACGTACATTATATTCCGAAATAATAAGAATATGTTGATTATTTAATTACTTATTAATATTTTTTATTATTATTATACCTTTTACGTTATCTCTTTCCTTATTATATTTAATATTTTAATTAATTAAATTCATGTATGATGTTTTGATGATTTTCATTTCATAAGTCCAAAATGGGTTTTGTTAGTCAACTATGGTGAAAGAGGTTAGTATTATATCATATCATGAATAATAACTATGAAAAAATTATCACATTTAAAAATATATTATACCTTTATAACTAATCATGAATGATGGCTATTAAAAATGAACTATGTTACAATCATGGAGAAAGTATGTCATACGTACACATTAGCAACGTTTCTATTTTTAAATGATCATTATTGAAAGGTGGAAAGTATTATTTTATCTTAAAATAATAATAATAATATAATAAATATAATATTATGTATTTAATTATGCATAAATATATCATCCATGTGGTGATGAAAAATTAATCACATTGCTTCATAGAGCGGGCAGTCCACACATATAACTGAATGATGTTATCATTTTTAAATTAATGGAAAGAAAAAAATGCTAAATTATCATTTAATAATGATAAATATTTCATGAATATAATATATATACAATATTTCCATCATTATAACTATCCATGTGATACATATATGGAAAATGAACTACATCACTTCACGAGGAGATTGTCTGCCGTATACAGGAATGATGAATTCATCTCCCATTTGATAGAGGTTAGAGATGGGTAAAGGTTATGAAATTTACATAAGAGAATTTATTTATATGAAGGATATTAGTGTTATTATCATACTATTTTTAAAAATATTTTAATGAATTGGATGAAGTTATAATGTAGAATATCGCAATGAAAAATGATTTATCTTCTTTGGAAAACCTCCTTTTCTTAACACCTTAAGGACACTAAGGTTTGTGTGAAACCAAAGACTATAAAATTAAGGGAGAGATTATTGGAATATATTTACTTATTAATTGGTTGAACAAATTGGGTTTTGATTCATGTATGAACGAAAATAAATAGTCCCTTTTTTTAAGAGGGGTGAGGGGAACTGTTGGAATTCCACAAAATATTAAATTAATATAAATTAATTTAGAATTTCAAATTGTTCTAAAATGATTTATTTATAATATAATATGATTATGGGTGGAATAAAACTCACATATTAAAAGTGAAATAATTTTGGAAAATATTTTTACCTTTATCTTTTGTTTTTATCCCCTTATTAACCACTTTTACACTTATCATGACAACAAATATTTTTCTCATTAGGGGTCTTGATAATTAATATAAATGAAAAAACAACGAATAATTGGAAAACGGATGATATTATCTAATATATAATAATACCATGTAAGAATATAATATATATACTTAATTTATATCATTTAATACAATATTACTTATTATAAAATATTATTAATGTAAATTTGTAGAACTATTCATTTCATTGATTTTAATAGCACGCAGAAAAAAGTAAAATTTGAGAAAAATATTTTACGACAACCCAAAAATTTTATTTTACTATATAATGTTCTTGAATATCATTATTTATCTAATATTATATAACTTTTAATATTTTTAATATCATTTATTTGAATTTTCCATTAATTGAATAATTGATGCCTCAAAGTTGTTCAAGCATTTAAAATAATAGTTTATTCCCTGAGAAATAAAAACAAAATAACCTGATAAAGATTAATATTTTAATATTTGAAAATAATATTTATAATATAACATATAATTTTTTAATAACTATGTTTAAAATATTAAAATTAATAAAAATAGGAGTGTGACATTTTGTACTTTTTGTTAAATTAAATTTACAAAGGCCATATCTCATCAATATAGTCATAAAATACCATCCAACTGAAATATTTTACGATAATGGATGAAATAAACTAATTAAATAAAATTATTTGAAGTGTTTTGGTCATTTATTAGTCCTTATAATTTTTTTCATCTTCAATTACCCATTTTACCATTTACCATTGTAACAAAAATTACTATGGTTATTATTCAAATTGACCAAAAATAAAATGGATCTATTTAAAAAATTTAGACTCACTAATTAAAAAAATGGAATAAATTTTTAAAAATTAAAAACCCAGAAGTGTCAGAATTAATTTAATGTCAAAAAATCAAAACATAATGAATAAATGGTTTTTTTAAAAAAATTTCTTTCTAAGTATAAATGGTTTTTATACTAAATCGATGAATAAAATACATTTTAAAAACCACAACTGGATCATTATAAATAAAAAGTCCCCATTAAATTTTCAAACTAATAAAAAATTGATTTTTACTTTAAAAATATAAATAAAGAAAATATAGTTTTCAATAAAAATAATTATTGTAACTATTTATTGAAAAATAAATTTCTTAAGAAATTTAGAAAAATTCATTATATATTTTTTCATATGATGAATTCAAAAATTAAGTTCATTTTATGAAATTAAAATTCTATAAATTAATAATTACAGTTTTAAATTAAACATTATAAGAAAAAAGATTAACAAAACTATTTCCATTTTTACTTAAAAATTATTTTTTATGTTTTTATTAAATATAACTCTATAATAACCGATTAAATAATATATGAAATTTTTTTATAAAAAATTCACTTGGGATATTACATCTTTCTCATTTTTTGAAAATTTCAACCTTTATTTTTTTCAATTATTAAACATGTGTTGATTCCATTACCTCATAATATTTCTAGACCCTATATTTATTCTTCAACCATATTGTTTTCCCAAAAAACCATAAACTGGTTGATTTCCTTATTTTATAGTAATTTATATTAAAGGTCACGAATTTTAATAGGCGATTCTCATAAGAAATTTTCTCTTAAAAAAACTAACATAGGGCTCAAAAGTTTAGATGATTCAGTCATATAATTTCTTATGATCAAAACATGATAAACATTGTGTACTAGGGATAAATTCAGAGGCAAGTATACTTAGTAATAAATAGATTTAATTTTCTTAAGAATTTCATATGGTCCAATGATCTTTGGACATAGGTTCCACTTTTTACCAAAACTCATCAAATTTTTTACATTGAGATACTCTAAGAAAAACATCAACCCATATGGATAAAGAGATATCATTATTACAATTATCCACATAATGTTTCTTCATTCTCTAATATATCCTCCTATGTTGCGGAATTACCTTCACCTTCTCAAAAATTTCCACTACCATTTTTTATTTTATCAACATCCTATCACATATATCATCCTAACAAAATGTTTTCAAACAACGATTTCTATATAATTACTCATAAGGTACTATCTTTATACTGGAATGAAATAGGTTATTATAGGAAAGTAAAAATATATAATTATGATGTTCTAAAATTATATAGAAATCCATATAACAAGAATGAAACATATCTTCCATAGTCTATATTGTTCTCTTGTATTTTCCATTTCATCGAAGAATAAAATTCATACTCATAGAATTGTTAAACACAGGACTAAGCTTATTTGAGTCAGATGATCTATATAATTCCCAGTACAGAGTACTAACTTGGGTGTCTGGATCCCCCCTAATAAGTTCTTCAAGGTGAGAAACCATTCTGTCTATTATCTGGATGAATTCCTCCAAGAGATTCTACTTTGGTTGAATCCTCGGGCTATGATTCGATCTTTCTTGTCTATCCATGCTTCTTGATCCTCTGTGGCCTCAGTCTACAATTGTCTTTCATAAATCCTAAAAATCACTTCATTCGAGGCATTTGGCTGAAGGACCTTTTCAAGAATCTCTTCTTTGGAGTGAAAGATGAGCCTCAGTCACTCCACACCATCTTATTCTATTACTCTTGTTTCTCTGCATGGATCCCCACATTCCCTATTTTGATGGCCTTTGATTTCCTTACATCTACATTTCTGGGCCGACCTGGTTTCCATTTTTTTCGACATGTGAGAGTAGTTTTTGCTCCCCTTGGGGTTTTCCCCTACACCACTATGTGTTTCCCCGAGTCACGCATTCCTTTTTTCCCCTTCTTCCTTCTTAGGGTGTGGGGACCTTTCCCTTGGAATCGGTCCAGGATGTCTCCTCAGAGTTGGCTAAAGTTATCATCACCTAAATCATTATACTCCTATGACAATGATTTCTCGTGAGTTTCCAAGTCTTCAAACCGGTTTTTCACTTCAACCCCCGGGACTTCTTTGAGAGACCCCAACCTACACGGAGAATCCAAACTGCCTACTTTAACCACCAAATCATTCTTATTCTTTCCCTCTCTCCTAGTCATATGAATGGAGGACTTCTAAGTGATAATGTTTGGGTCTAGTGGTCCCAAGACGCTAACCCCATCCCACATTCCTTGATTAAAGAGAGATCTTGTAGCTTCATGCAAAAAAGACTTCCCCTAAAATGACTTAACAAATGGTTCGACCTCCATTCCAAATTCACCCTCAAGGTCCTCACTACATGGAATCAGACTTATGGGCTACTCGTTTCCACAACCCATATATTGAGAATTTTGTTTAGTGTCCTCATATTCCCGACCATGAGGACTTCCAGAGCCATGGACCTCTTTTACAACCTTTTCCACACCATTATCAACAATTCTGTCCAAGACCGGATGCTCCCTCACATCCACATGCAAGGAGAACTCTTTATCCTTTCCTTCCACCTGCACTGCCTCCACTCCATTCACCTGCAAGGGGATGATCCCCAAATCCTTCCTTAATCGAGCAAGGACATCCATGACCTGTGGTAAGGGGACACTAGCCTCCACATCCTTCACTACTTTTGGAACCACTGGATAAAGCCACTGCAAATACACTGGCCATGACTTTAAAACCACCCGATGTTTCCATATGAATTCTTCTACCACTGAGATCCAAATCCACTCTGTAGGAGGCTTTGAAACATCTACCTCAACACATGCGCGATGGTTGATTGGGAGACAAACCAAAACAATAATACTATCCAAACACATAAATCTACCAACCATGTTCCCTAACATGATTATTATCGACATAATCTGAAAAGGAAGTAACAAATATGAGAAGCTTACCCACATTACCGTCGTCGTTTTGTCCTGATTCATGATGTATTCGATGAACCAATGAAGGTAGTAAAATTTGCATCCATTGAGGGTTCGGGGAGCATTGGACCAAGCATCAATAAGATCACTCTCTGAGGAAGAAAAAAACGAACCATCCTCTGTCACCGGTCGAGCAACCCTACCACCGTGCAATCATGAAGCCCACAAGCTTCAAACACGAATCTATCAAAGGCATCCACCAAAGGATTATGAACCCTAAAACGAGCGACCAACGTCATCATGAAGAGATTCAAAGCACCATTGAATTCCTTCATGGAAAGAGTGAGCTGGGGAGAGCCCTTATGTAGGTCATGAACTTTAGGGCACAGTGGAATCTATGGTAATAGAGGAAGGAGAGTGGGGATGGTGAAGGGGATAAAGCTTCAGATGATTCCCCCTCCCCCCTCCAAGGAGGGAGGGGTCAGCGCATCTGGCATCAGTGTTAGGGATTCACCATAATCCTCGCTCTGGAGCCAGTTCGTCCTCATAAAATACATACTAAAATTTTATTCAATACCCAATTAATTTTGAATATCATTCCAAATTTTTTTAGTGAACCTGAGATAATGATAAGATACAATGGATAGATGAAATCCATGTAACATGAATATCACTTTATGACAATGTTTATAATGTTTATCTAAAGATACAATAAATTAAAAATGAAGGGAATTTTAAAATTTAGTTAATATATCAACAATAACCCAAATAGTATTATTACACAAATATTTCTTTAAAAATCCAACTATGAAATCCATGGATATATTTTTCCATTTCTACTCTGACACATGAATAGGCTAAAGCATTCCCTTTAGAAATATTCTTTCTTATTTAACATATTGAAATGTTAAACATTTTAGGGTATATTAAAAAATATATCATTTCATCCCATCACACTAGTAATACTTATAAATTTATCTTTACATTATATAATTTCTAGAAATAAGGAAAAATAGGAAAATATAATCATTACTCTACAATTACCTCTTTAATTGGTAATCATAATGCACACATAATCTCTTTCCAAATCTCGAAACACAATATTTATTAATGGTAAATTTAGGAAACTTAGATTTATGAAATAATTATAAATTTTCAAGTAACTAATGGTCTTCCTTCTAAAATTTCTTAAATATTACTCATAGAGTTGATTGTATAATCAACTAAAATGAAATCAAGGAATTTCTTGCATCTAAAAATTATGGCCCAAAATTTGTTAAATAATTTAAAAAAGGGTCATCTCGTAAATGTAACATGATCAATGATGCATTATATTTATGACTCTAAGAAATAACTACTTTTTTCTTTTAAAACATATTTATTAATTTTAAAACCATAATTATTTATCCATTTCAATCATATCTTCAATCTCATGTTCAACTCTTTCTATGTGAATATATAGAAAAAACATTTATGGTTATTACATATTTCACATGTGGATCTATATAATGGATTTTTATACATTTTTATAGAAAAAATAGTATCTAATTTCTTATAATTTTTAAGATAACATAAATTATGAGGTTCCATTTTTTATAAAGAATAGTAAATTACCTGATCATTCATCTTTAAGAAACAACATGGTTCCTTCAATGATGAATTACTACTAATGAAAAATTCACTATTCCATGAGGGAAAAGTTAAAACTGGATCATTCACCTGTTTTATTTTTAGTTCATAAAAAATTCATCAAATTATTTTTTCCTAATAAATATAAATATTTTTTGAGGTATATTAGTTAGTGGGATATATAAATCAGAAAAGTTTTTAATAAACCACTGTTAATATCCTGAAAACGTGATAAAAATGTGAATCTAAAAAAAAACTACAAGTCTTTTAATTTTATCATCCTCTTTATTTTTTTGAGAACAACTATCATGAAATCATGCTTTATGATGTGTCTAAGGAATTAATATGTTGTAACCAAAATTTAAATTTGATAAATTTTTATTATAGCTTATTTTATTTCAAAAACTATAGAAAAATCCTTAAATATTCTTCATGATCCTAAAAACTTTTTCAATAAATAAAGATACAATAAACACGAAATACCACAATAATGTCTAAATATTAATGGAATATTCTACAAATAACATCCATAAAAAGAAATAGAGGATTTTCTAACCCAACATGCATAACAAGAAACTCATAATGCCAATGTAAAGTTCAGAATAATTTTATCAGAATGAAGGCCTCCTTCAAATTAATTTGATAGTACCCATACCTTAATTCAACCATTGAAAATGATTACCTCCATAGGTTTAATAAAACAAATCATCAATATTAGTAAAAAAGATATGTTTTCTTAACATTGATGATAATTAGATATCTATAATCTATAAAATTCTATATGAAACCATCATTATTTTTAACAAAAAAATAGTATTATCCCAAGGTGAAGTGTTAGGATGACTGAAACCATTATTAAGAAACACCTCGAACTGATTATTCAATTATAGAATTTCCACTTTAGAAATTTAGCTAGGTTTTTTTTAAATAGTCTTAGAATCAAGAACTAAGACAAGAGAAAATCCAACTTCTTATATAACTATAACACTGGGGATGACATATACAAAAACATATAGGAATTATTTTACTAATAATGAATTATTAATCTGTATAGTTACCTTATTCTCAAAAATATATGAAAGACAAATTTGTATTCCATATTTTTATAGTTTATCAAATTCTTAATATGTTATCCAAAGTATGGGTTATTTCTTATATATAGAAAAATTAATCATGGAAAAAAACTTCTTTAATAATAACATCTATCATACCATTGTAAATAGAAATCCAATCTATACAAAAAAATAACATCAAAATCTACTAGGGGAGAGTCAATGAGGTGTATATGCTAATTTTATTCCACATACAATATTAGAAAGTATCTTGTAATTTCAAGTTGTGTTAACACACACCCATTTGTTTTTACATTTTATCCAATATTTATTTCTTGATGTCAAATTTTAACTTTATCATAAAATTTCTCAAATATGATAGAATATGTAGAACCCAAATTTAAAAAGATATTTGTATATTCTATATAAAGAAGTAATATACCTAATACCACTTAGTTTGATGTCCCGACATATTTTAATGTGTTTTTATGATATTCCACCATAACTTTATGCATATATTGTGGTTTCATCACATCATTAAAGTTCCTATTTGGACACTAATGTTCATAATGACCCATATCATTACATTTGAAACGTTTAAATATCAGATTATTTGTATTTTACATACTAGTATCATGTACTTTTTCATTGTAATTAAGATCCATGAGACCAATATTGACACCTATGAAACACATAAAAGATGTTATAATACATTATATAGTTATCTTTTTACCACATCTCTAATAAAATAAAAACATAATTTTCTAACCATAAGATTTATTGATCCATTATTTCCTTTTTATTGACATGTATACTTTTTTTGTGGTTGTTGAAGTAAACATGATAATCGTAAAAATCCATTTCAACCTTATCAACACATTTTATAAGTTTCTAAAAACATTTGAAATCATGGGAATCCAACTCCCTTTGATACCTTGACATAAATACTGAGTAAAACTAATTAATATTACTTTGAATATCATAAAAAAATTTGTTGTGTACCTTTCCAATCATGTGAAATTTTATTTGTAAACAAGTACTGAATATTCCTCATTTTTTTATCATGAAAAGAATTTATTTTCCATAATACATCGAATACCATTATGAAAATATTTCTGAAGAGTGATATTTTTAAAATCATACAATTACATACTATCAATATCATTACTTTCTTTAGTATTATTAATCATTGTCCACCATTTATATGATTCTTTTTAAAATGGAAAAAATAACAATATAATATTTGATGATATAAACATCCCATAAAATCAAATATCATTTCTATCACTTTATTCCATCCTTTATCTACCACTGGGATAACCTATAAATTGAATAAAAGAGTTTTGTAACTCATAAAGGTTTCCATTATTTTCATGTTCCTTTGTGAAAGATCTAGATGATATCTGATATAGATACCACAACTATTTAAATAATGTGTCAACTGAACTATCACAGTAGAAAAATAATATGTTAAAATTATAACCATTCCAGGTTCCTAATTCAGAATGATATTGTCCCCTTGGTTCTTTACTACTTAAACTTCCTTTTTCTCTTTATGGAAAACCATTCTAAATAGGAATATTTTAGATGAAACGATATTGTAATAATTCAATTCTATATCTTTTAAACTTACACATAAATTAATTTTTTGAAGGGTAATCTATTAAAATTATCCTAACCTCTAATGTTATCTAAACCTTTCTCCAATAGAAACAATAAGGACTTAACTATAATCATTATTTAATAAAGTACCATTAAACTATATTTAATTTTAATTCATTCTCAATAATTTTTTTTTCAGATTTTTGTTTTATATATTCATGTCATAACTCTTATATAATATTCCCATTCATTATAAAGAGGTCACTTCTACTCAATTTCAAATTTTTTACAATATAAAACATATAATGTAAAATATTCTTTATTTTATTGATAAATCTTAATGACATTCAACTTGACATATTTGTTTCTCATACCGTTGATTA